>JAMPIV010007957.1:0-59920 GCA_024509875.1 Oreohelix idahoensis
ATTGTTATATTTATCCTTAATTCTTGTCATTGTTATGTTTATCCTTAATTTTTGTCAATTTTATATTTATCTTTAACTCTAGTCATTGTTATATTTATCCTTAATTCTTGCCGTTTAACCTTCATTATTGCCATTACGTTATTATGTATTCATTCTTGAGTGGCTAAGAGGTATGGCGTCCGCCTCGAGCTCTAGAGGTACCGGGTTCGATTCCCAGTTGTGGGAATTTAAGTTATGGAAAATATTTCTCAGAACTATGATGTCTTACTGGTCAAGATCTGATACATAGCCTTCTCGGATAAGGGCGAAAACACTAGGAGGTCCCGTGTGCAAGTTGCGCACGTTAAAAATCCCACGGCAGTTGGAAATCGTAAGAGTAGGCCTATGAGGCCGCTGCCCTGGCAAAAAATTTAAAAATTAGAAACCTACCCACCACAAAAATATTTATAGAATGTATGATTCCTATATACACACATTAGGATTCTCGCCGGTGTTACGGAGTTCGTGCACTGTGCTGAGATCCTCCTTTTGTGATGCAAGGGAGGAGATCGAAGCACTGATAGAGTAGTCCGTGTGCAATGCAGATGGTTCTTAAAGACCAAACAAAACCAATTTATGTATTCTTTTATTGTGTCATTACTTTATTATCATTCATTTTTGGCATTATTACCTTTATCCTTCATTCTTGCTATTACTTTAATAACCATTCATTCTGTTACTTTATTTATCTATTATTCTTGTTGCTACTATAGTTATCCTTTATTCTTGCCATTACTTTACTGATCCTTCAGTGCTGTTATTATATGTATCCTTTATTCTTGCCGTCGGCGTCTGTGGCCTAATGGATATGAACGCAGTTTCATAATCCAGATATACCAGGTTCGAAACCTGCTGCAGGCGGTTTGGTAGCAGATCGCTTTGTGTGGATTTTTAACAATGGTATAAGCGCCGTACCGTTCAGAAAGCAATGGCAAACTACTGAATGAAAAAAATTGCCTAGAAAAATCACAAACAGCCAATAAAAGCTGGGGTTGATTGCCACGTCCTGTAAAGGATAAGCAACTAACTTTTATTCTTGCCATTTCTTTCTGATCCTTCATTGCTGTTAATATATGTATCCTTTATCCTAGACGTATTTTACTGATCCTTCATTGCTGTTAATATATGTATCCTTTATCCTAGACGTACTTTACTGATCCTTCATTGCTGTTAATATATATATATATCCTTTATCCTAGACGTACTTTACTGATCCTACATTGCTATTAATATATTTATCCTTTATCCTAGACGTACTTTACTGGTCCTACATTGCTGTTAATATATTTATCCCTTATCCTAGACGTACTTTACTGATCCTTCATTGATGTTAATATATGTATCCTTTATCCTAGACGTACTTTACTGATCCTACATTGATGTTAATATATGTATCCTTTATCCTAGACGTACTTTACTGATCCTTCATTGCTGTTAATATATGTATCCTTTATCCTAGACGTACTTTACTGATCCTACATTGCTGTTAATATATATATCCTTTATCCTAGACGTACTTTACTGATCCTACATTCTTGTAATTACTTCATTTATCCTGCATTGCCACCTCATCGTCAGTAGATTCACAGACTTTTCGTGAAAGTTTCTCTAAGGCTTGAAAGGTATTATCTCCTTTCTTCCTAACACTTTAACAACTTCTTTGATCTCACTCTGTTCATAGGAATCATTGTGCTCTACTGTCCGATTCTGCTCTTGAGTGTTGATCTCACTCTGTTCATAGGAATCATTGTGCTCTACAGCCCGACTCTGCTCTTGAGTGTTGATCTCACTCTGTTCATAGGAATCATTGTGCTCTACTGCCCGACTCTGTTCATAGGAATCATTGTGCTCTACTGCCCGACTCTGTTCATAGGAATCATTGTGCTCTACTGCCTGACTCTGTTCATAGGAATCATTGTGCTCTACTGCCCGACTCTGGACACAGGAATCATTGTGCTCTACTGCCCGACTCTGTTCATAGGAATCATTGTGCTCTACTGTCCTACTCTGCTCTTGAGTGTTGATCTCACTCTGTTCATAGGAATAATTGTGCTCTACTGCCCGACTCTGCTCTTGAGTGTTGATCTCACTCTGTTCATAGGTATCATTGTGCTCTACTGCCCGACTCTGCTCTTGAATGTTGATCTCACTATGTTCATAGGTATCATTGTGCTCTACTGCCCGACTCTGTTCTTGAGTGTTGATCTCACTCTGTTCATAGAAATCATTGTTCTCTACTGCCCGACTCTGTTCATAGGAATCATTGTGCTCTACTGCCCGACTCTGTTCATAGGAATCATTATGCTCTACTGTCCGACTCTGCTATTGAGCGTTGATCTCACTCTGTTCATAGGAATCATTGTGCTCTACTGCCCGACTCTGCTCTTGAGTGTTGATCTCACTCTGTTCATAGGAATCATTGTACTCTACTGCCCGACTCTGTTCATAGGAATCATTGTGCTCTACTGCCAGACTCTGTTCTTGAGTGTTGATCTCACTCTGTTCATAGGAATCATTGTTCTCTACTGCCCGGCTCTGTTCATAGGAATCATTGTGCTCTACTGCCCGACTCTGTTCATAGGAATCATTGTGCTCTACTGTCCGACTCTGCTATTGAGCGTTGATCTCACTCTGTTCATAGGAATCATTGTGCTCTACTGCCCGACTCTGTTCATAGGTATCATTGTGCTCTACTGTCCGACTCTGCTGTTGAGCGTTGATCTCACTCTGTTCATAGGAATCATTGTGCTCTACTGCCCGACTCTGTCCATAGGAATCATTGTGCTCTACTGCGCGACTCGGTTCATATGAATCATTGTGCTCTATAGCCCGACTCTGTTCATAGGAATCATTGTGCTCTACTGCCCGACTCTGTTCATAGGAATCATTGTGCTCTACTGCACGACTCTGTTCATAGGTATCATTGTGCTCTACTGCCCGACTCGGCTCTTGAGTGTTGATCTCACTCTGTTCATAGGAATCATTCTACTCTACTGCCCGACTCTGTTCATAGGAATCATTGTGCTCTACTGCCCGACTCTGTTCATAGGAATCATTGTGCACTACTGCCCGACTCTGCTCTTGAGTGTTGATCTCACTCTGTTCATAGGAATCATTGTGCTCTACTGCCCGACTCTGTTCATAGGAATCATTGTGCTCTACTGTCCGACTCTGCTCTTGAGTGTTGATCTCACTCTGTTCATAGGAATCATTGTGCTCTACTGCCCGACTCTGTTCATAGGAATCATTGTGCTCTACTGCGCGACTCGGTTCATATGAATTATTGTGCTCTATAGCCCGACTCTTTTCATAGGAATCATTGTGCTCTACTGCCCGACTCTGTTCATAGGAATCTTTGTGCTCTACTGCCCGACTCTGTTCATAGGAATCATTGTGCACTACTGCCCGACTCGGCTCTTGAGTGTTGATCTCACTCTGTTCATAGGAATCATTCTACTCTACTGCCCGACTCTGTTCATAGGAATCATTGTGCTCTACTGCCCGACTCTGTTCATAGGGATCATTGTGCACTACTGCCCGACTCTGCTCTTGAGTGTTGATCTCACTCTGTTCATAGGAATCATTGTGCTCTACTGCCCGACTCTGTTCATAGGAATCATTGTGCTCTACTGCCCGACTCTGCTCTTGAGTGTTGATCTCATTCTGTTCATAGGAATAACTGTGCTCTACTGCCCGACTCTGCTCTTGAGTGTTGATCTCACTCTGTTCATAGGAATAACTGTGCTCTACTGCCCGACTCTGCTCTTGAGTGTTGATCTCACTCTGTTCATAGGAATTATTGTGCTCTACTGCCCGACTCTGCTCTCGAGTGTTGATCTCACTCTGTTCATAGGAATCATTGTGCTCTACTGCCCGACTCTGCTCTTGAGTGTTGATCTCACTCTGTTCATAGGAATCATTGTGCTCTATTGCCCGACTTTGTTCATAGGAATCATTGTGCTCCACTGCCCGACTCTGTTCATAGGAATCATTGTGCTCTACTGCCCGACTCTGTTCATAGGAATCATTGTACTCTACTGCCCGACTCTGTTCATAGGTATCATTGTGCTCTACTGCCCGACTCTGCTCATGAGTGTTGATCTCACTCTGTTCATAGGAATCATTCTACTCTACTGCCCGGCTCTGTTCATAGGAATCATTGTGCTCTACTGCCCGACTCTGTTCATAGGAATCCTTGTGCACTACTGCCCGATTCTGCTCTTGAGTGTTGATCTCACTCTGTTCATAGGAATCATTGTGCTCTACTGCCCGACTCTACTCTTGAGTATTGATCTCACTCTGTTCATAGGAATCATTGTGCTCTACTGCCCGACTCTGTTCATAGGAATCATTGTACTCTACTGCCCGACTCTGTTCATAGGAATCATTGTACTCTGCTGCCCGACTCTGTTCATATGAATCATTGTGCTCTACTGCCCGACTTTGTTCATAGGAATCATTGTGCTCCACTGCCCGACTCTGTTCATAGGAATCATTGTGCTCTACTGCCCGACTCTGTTCATAGGAATCATTGTGCTCTACTGCCCGACTCTGTTCATAGGAATCATTGTACTCTACTGCCCGACTCTGTTCATATGAATCATTGTGCTCTACTGCCCGACTCTGTTCATAGGAATCATTGTGCTCTACTGCCCGACTCTGTTCATAGGAATCATTGTGCTCTACTGCCCGACTCTGTTCATAGGAATCATTGTGTTCTACTGTCCGTCTCTGCTCTTGAGCGTTGATCTCACTCTGTTCATATGTATCATTGTGCTCTACTGCCCGACTCTGCTCTTGAGTGAGGGAAAGCAAAGGCAGCGATGAAGGAAACCGTTCACCTCAACTCATTATTAAAAAAATCTGGACCTAGAATGGTGAAGTCTCTAACACTTCACTGCCCTACTGCAGTATCTACTATGGGACTACCTTCACAAACTGCCCGAGGACCAGTCATGTAGTCACCTGTTGGTGCCTGGCATAATGTCAGTCTAACAAGGCGTACATACTGCTTCGTTCACTGATGCACTGTAGATTCTGAAGAACACTGAAGTTCACTTTGAAGTTCTTTCACGCTATATCTCTTCGTGTTTCGTTGGTCACCTTGTTTTAGGCAGCCTATTTTGCGAACCACTGTTATTTTCTGCACATTCTTCATCAACATCATTGGAAGATATGCGTCAAAAACTACTGTCAAGTGCAACAAAGTAGTCAAATCCTTATTTTCTTGCTTGGGTCTTCTCCCCCCCCCTTCCTGATTAAAACAGTTCCTGTAAATCTTGTATAGTTCAAAAATTGTCCGTCCTTTTATCTTCGTTCTCGTCCTTTCATAAAGGTACCCCTAAATCTTGGCACATCTGAGACACAGAAGACAGTTCGGGCTTCCAGCCAGGACATTGACATGACATTGATCAGCTTGAGAATTCAAGTCGTTGACGGATGTATCTGTGTGTCCACGCTGAAATCAATACAAGTCACACGAAATGCTGCACTTATTTAGTGCAGTGTGAAAATAATGTATGCAGAAGATAAGAGCTTCGAAAGATATAATTAAAGAAACAGAAGAAACAGTTTACAAGAATGTTATCAATAAATGACGAGGTGGAAAGATATAGCATAAAATGTGTGCAGTATGTGATGAAAAACTGCGGTCACCGAAGGTTCAAATCTAGGAAGTCAAAATGCAGTAATATAATAAATAAAGGTAGAGTGAAGATATATTCAAAACAGATAGAATGTTGAATGATAACGGCTAAATAATAATAATAATAATCAAAAATAAATAAAAATTAAACGAATAAATAAAATAAAATGTAATGACATACAGCGCAAAGGGTTGTCTGAAATAACTGGAGACGGACCACCCGCTGGCAATGGTAACCATGAGCAAATAATTTGCTACAAAATTCCCCAAGGACTCGAATATTTTTTAACGTAGACAATGAATTTCCGAAAAAAAAGTTGCGCACGCCGACAAAAAGGAACTTCATATCAACTAGTACTAGAGTTCAGTATCTGATCAAATTATAGAGCTCTCTTTGTGCGTTTTGAAATATACATTATCACAACAATATCACAACAATACGTTTTGTCTTAAACAAGCCACATAAATATTGTTATTATGTTTTTTAAAGAGTCAAGTTTCAATCTACACTTTTAAAGGAAAGGTAAAGGATCCCGTTACACGCCCATTGAGGAATTTGGGGAATACGGTGTTAGGCCCATATTTTCTTGACCATCGGCACACTAGGGATCATGTGGTCAGCATCACGCCGGCCGCCTTAGCCTTCCCAGAGTTGTTCTGGTACCCAATTCATGAGGCTGGGTCGACCCCGGAGCCGTTTGCGGTCTAAAAAATCCCACCTCAACTGGGGATCGAACCATAGACCACCGAGCTAGGAAGCCAGTGCACTAACCACTGTGCTACCGCGGCTCCCACACTTTTAATGTCTTTCTTTTGACAAAACGTGGCGGCCCTATCAATCTTTGTTTCTCTCCGGCAGTATCGGTACATTTGTGGTACTGATTTTTATTATGTGCTCTCAAGTATCGCACTTTTCTTTCTTTTTTCGTTATTTTTCTGCTAAGTAGCAGATATTTGATTTTAGCAAATCATTCGACACTCCTCTCTGTGATGTCACCTATTTGTTACCCGGTCATCCTAGCTTGCGGTGAGCAACTGAGATAAGATAGTCGCCGGCGTGTTTAGATTTAACCATTGATAAGACGACTCGTTTGGTAACCCAGATGGGCAGACACAGAGTTTTTGCGTACTCATACGACAGATAACGAGATTACTGTCTGTGTGACACATGTGGGCAGACAAGTGTGACATAATCGTTTCCGGGCCGACTTGTTATGACAACATTACTTTCTAATAAAGTAATAAGTATTACAGCTTACACGTGTTGTCATGTGAGTTCCCCGATTGGTCTGTAAGTTTGTACACAAGGGCATCGGACATCATATTACCATATATGGGAGAGTTGACCTCTGTCCTACTTTGTAATATTTTGATATCACACCCTATTTGCAAGATTTGAAATGATTGGATCTTTCTGATTAGATTAATAACAACAATGCGTGGGAAGATAAGAATATAGTCTGAACATTTCGCAGGTTTATTTCACTGTGAATTTCACGCTCGCCAAGACAACATCAGAACTCGCCAGAGTGAAGACTAGATTCATAATTCCTTTTTTTTAACCGAACCTTTTATTGGAGAACCGAATAAGACTTACAAAGCACAGGAAATCTCTTAATTTTAATAAGTAACACCGGGACTAGGAAACTGAAGAAAGACACGGAGTCAGAGGGAATTGAAGTTAAAATTAACTACCCCCAGTACACGTGAAATAAGGCACCTGCCAATGCCATTTTCAAGCCCTCTGAGCAAAAACGTCTGTAATCCAAGATTGGCGTAAGTAGTGCATTTTTCATTCGATGATTCATTACTAACATGTGAACTAACATATATATATATATATATGCTTTTAGTTTATATATATATATATATATATATATATATATATATATATATATATATATATATATATATATATATATATATATATATATATATATATATATATATATATATATATATATATATATATATATATATTGCCATCTGAATTTTAATGTGTGACAATTGCTATAGGATGTCGAAGTCATTAGAGGCTGGCTACCTCTGCGTATAGAATGATGATTCATGAACCACCACTGCACGGGCTGGTGATTGCTTTATTGATAGTTTCGTAAAGAGAACTAAAAGCATAAAGTAGTTCCAGGTTCCCTATGGAGCAGGGAGGGAAAGATGAAAAAAATGATGTACATTCTAAGTATACTACTTACATTTTCATAGCAGTGTAAATGTCCCTATAAACATAGCCACTTTAAAAGTAATGTAAGTTTTTAAGCTTAAACCAGTGTAAATGTCTATGTGAAAATATTCATTTTAAAGTAATGGAAGTTTAAAACTTTTCAATCAGTGTAAAACATTAATGAAAACATATTCAATCTATATTGTGAACACTTTTCAATCAGTGGAGATGTATAAGTAAACATACTCTATCTGTATTATTAACCTTTTCATTTAATTGTCATGTAAAGCTAAAAGCTATTCTATTTAAATGTAAAGGAAGTTTTATCCCGAGGGACTAAATTTAATTCTCATCAAGGGTAAAAGTCTGAGTAATTGGGATGGTGGTATGGGAAAATAGGAACCCATAACTATGGGGTGGAAAACGCCATTATCAGAAGAGCGTTTCGTTCTATTCTTTTACCATAGTTATTGGTAGTACCAGCAGAAAGCACTATCTCTGGAACAAGAAGGGAACCGTGGCCTAAGCTTTAAGACGAAGGACCCACGTGGTAGACTCTCCTTGACGTTTCTGGGAAACGAGCTACCCCCGACAACCTTGATCACATGTTTGTCTCAGTCAACTTACTACAAATACTCTAAACAGAGCTATACTAGAATAATAGAATTCCACTAAATAAATCAGGGGTGGAGGCTTAAACGTGCTGAAAGTAATAAGTTCTTAAATCCTTAACAAAAGCATCGGCAGATTACAGAATTAACGTGCTCAGCAACCGCCAGCATTGTTTTTGCTTATCTGAATATCTTGTGAAGACTCCCATGTGATAGAAGCTTTACTACTCTTCTATCTACATTTCTGCCAAGAGTAATCTTGTGTAAAGATAGACTCCAGTGAAGCCTATAATAGATACTCTTGAGTTTTGGCCACTGATGAGGCAATACCGTCACAATTCTAAATATCTTCTTGGATCCTTACCCGCTGCCTGACAGGGAAGTCAGCGGCAATCAGGCCTAGTGGTGTCTTGTAAAACTGCCCCAAACTCCCGCCACTTTGCTATGTCGATATCCACCCATCGAATGGTGCGCCATCTCTTGTCTATCTTTTTAATCCCTGTTTCCACATTTCCCCGCCAAATTGTTTTTGATCGTCTTCTCCTTCGCCTTTCTTCAGGAGTACGTAGCAGGGCAGTTCTGGAGATGGTGCCAAGGGTTCTTTGAGGACATGGCCAATCCAATTCCAGCGTATACATGTTATAATGGGGTACATATCTTGTCGATGTCTTCCAGTAAGCATTTCTTGATTAATGATTGTTTTCGGCTATTTTCTAAAGAACGACACTTTTACTTATTCCTTTGTGTTATGCTAATGAAATCTGAAGTGCAAGGGATATAACAATGACCTCTGTGCAGCAGTGGGTTTCAAAAGTCATTGTCTAAACATTTACGTAATGGTAATAGAACAAGAGTTAACGACACAAAATTACGGGAGTTAGCAAACACAACGATGAAATCAGCTGATAGTATCACAAAGAAGTTCTTGTCCTGGAAGCACCAGAGAAAATAGAGGGAATGAGACCCAAAAACACACACACACAAACATACACGAGCACACATAAAGAGACAATAACTGGTCACAAGACATTAGACGTGTAATGAACTTGAACAGCCGGAGCAGGCAGGAGAGTCTGGAATGAACTAACTGCCGTGAGGATTTATGTTCCACAGGGAGCTGAAAGTTATAGAAAAAGCAGAAGCTTGCTCAGCATTTCCTTCACATACGATATTTTGATATTTTCTGTATTGACGAACAGCAAGGTGCTGACCGCCTATAACGTATGCAGCGCTGTCTTTCCAAACTTCGCTGCATGGAGATGATTTCTTCATCAAGAGGATTAGGGTTTGGCAAGGACAGAACTAACCATATTTTTGAACATTATACTAACCAAAAACAGACACTTCACACAGTGTTATCTGCCCGTCCTTGTTCAACACTCCGAAGTAGCGACCTGTAGAGGGTACATCACACGAGAAATCCAATGTCTTTTGAGATGCTGGAATGCGCGTGCAAGGTTTTCCCCAAAAGGTATCGGCGTAGTCACTAACGTGGATATGGATTCTCCCAGGTCGGGCAGTCTGATTGGCTGGAATAATGTAAAAAAAGAAAAGAAAACATAACATGGTAATACTTTGAAGGTTTTTTTAAAAACCATATGTGTAAATGTATTACGTTTCTTTTGTATGTAATTTTTCTTTGCTAGTAATTAAGATGCATCTTGATAGAATGCCTTTTGGAGAAGGTACAGTAAGGTAAAGGTAAAGGATCCCGTTACACGCTCAATGAGGCATATTGGGAAGATGATAGGAAACTCTATATATAGCGATACAACAGGAGGCAATCTGATCACCAAATACGTCCCCCCGTCGATCACGTGTTTCGGCCACTTCATCTTCTTTACACTCTAAAAAAAAAAAGGGGGGGGGGGGCGGCCCACTTTGATCATGACTCTCATGTGTCAACATCCTGTTTTCTAGTGCAGAGCATTGAACCAACTCCACCTTGGTTGCAGCTTTCAAATTCATTCATATTTCCTGCCAGCTGAACGCAATTGTGAAAGTAACCCCTATGTTGAAAACAAATTACTGTCTCGAGTTCCATAGCCCGTTGCGGTTGTTCCACAGCCAGCACGATGCCTTTTCTGCAGTTTCGCTGAGCCTCTTAAGTGCCCTTGTTCTTGACTGTCCCCTCAACCCCAACAGTTTCAGTAGATCATACGCTGAGGCAGCCGCAAGACGTCTTGTACCAACCTCGACAACCATGACCCTTGCAGTGAATCCATCGCGTCTCAAGTCCGCGGCCAAATCATTATACTTGGCTACTTTGAACGAGTGTTGCTCGTTCAATCTGGATTCCAATGGCACGGTCAGCTCAACCATTATAATCTGGTGCGATGATGAGGAATGCAGCACTATATCTGGCCGTCTTCGGGATCTTCTGATACTCTCTGGATATGCCCCTAGCCCAGGTAGGTCTACTGCCATCTCCCAGTCATTTGCACAGTCAAGAAGAGATGGCAAACTGCTACTTGGTTTACTTGGTTTGGAATGTGCTGACTTTCCTGCTCTCAGAAAGTATTATTTTCAGTGCTCGGTCTGATTTTGCTGTTCGCCTTCACCCTTGCCCGGTCTACTGTAGCAGCCAGCTCATTTAGTACATTGTTGTGGCGCCATGTGTATCGCCCTTGCCCTAATGACACCTTGCAAGCTGAGAGCACATGTTCAAGTGTCTGCCTTTCATGGCACAGAGGGCACTGAGCATCATCAGACTTTTCCCATCTCACAAGGTTTGCGGACGATGGCAGGAGGTCATACATTAATCTGATAATGAAGCTGAGTCTAAGAGGTGCCATATGCCATATATCATTCCATGTCAAGGACCTTTGCAGGGCTCCTTTCCATGTAGTCCAGTGACCTTGTTGGGCCTGTTGCACCTCATTTAGCATCCTCTTATCATTTTCAGCGCCTCGTATCTCCTGAATTACCATAACTGTGCGTTCCCTGTTTGATGCCTTAGACCACCAGCGGATGTCACCATGGCCAAATCCCCGTCTATTCGTAACAACTGTGAAGGGAAGCCAATCTTTGCCTTCAGGTTGCAGTACAGTGCTACGTGTAGTCCTCTGTCTGCCATTTTTATTGTCTGTTGAACTGCCTTTGAATCTTTTAATGAGGCATGATACACCCTGCCAAGACTTTTCACAGGTTCCTCAATGACAGTAGGGATTCTTTGGTTTGAAACCATGAATGTGACCTCATATATCTTCCCTGTCCTGACTGATAAGCTTCTAGACGTCTTAGGTTTGAAGCTCATTCTGCACCAGCTGACTAGTTCATCCAAGCTTGCTAACATTCTCCGGGCCTGGTGTCCATCTCATGTCAGAATTGTTGTGCCATCCATAAATGCTTTAAGCGGTGCCATGTGACACCTTCCACTGAGCTTCGGACCTGTTGCAAATCCTTCAGCCGCTTTGAGGATTACCTGCATAGCCAAAACGAATAGTATCGGAGAGATGGTACATCCCATCGCAATTCCAACTTGTAGGTCAATCCACTTTGTTGTGTACTCTCTGGTTGAAAATCTGACTGAGAACCCTGAGAAATACAGCTTCAGCATTGCTGCAATTTCTTGTGGAACATAATACATTTATAGGGCCTGCCACAACATCTGGTGTGGAACTGATCCACACGCATTTGCTAGATTCAACCAGATTACATGAAGATTTGTTCTGTCAGACTTTGTCTTTTGAATTGCTTTCCAGATCATTGTGGCATGCTCTAGACACCTTGGTGTACCTGAGATACCTCCTTTCTGGATGGTCGTGTCAATGTATCCATTCTCCAGAAGGTGTGTAGTGAGCCTTTTAGCCATCACTGAGAAGAATATCTTCCCTTCCACATTAAGTAGTGATATTGGCCTGAACTGACTGATGTCTGTGGAATTTTGTTCCTTCGGGACGAAGACTCCATTCGCCTTTCTCCACTCTTTGCTTACAAGCTGGTTTTTCCAAGCATTTTTCAGCAAACGGAGCACCCGTTTCAGAACTTCATGAAATCTCTTATTCTCAACATATGGGACACCTTTAGGACCTGGAGCTGACTTGCACCGTGCTTTCTGGACAATGCTTTCTATTTCTTGCATTGTTGGGGGCGTGCTGTTGAATTCAGCTCCTGGCTTACTAGGCCATATAAGGCTGTCCATGCTGCCGAGCGGCTCCTCATCTTTGAGATCATCTGAATAGGTCATTCTAAGGTGTTTTTCCAGATCCTCTTTCCCGATGTTTAGTGTTCACGACCGTGGCTGTTCAAACAGTTCTTCGGCAAACTTGAAGGGCTCCTTGAAGAATCTCTCCCTATCCATCCGTGTTTTCCTTCTTTTCCTGCACAACCTTTCTGTTCTATAAAGAGCATTATGTTGGCCTTTCAGGTGCTCCCAAACCTGTCGTAATCCTTTCTTCTCTGTCAACTGCGTTCTTGAACTGTTCTCGGGCATGCTTCTTCTGTTTCCTGATCTCTTCTATTCTGATTTATCTTCTACTTTTCTGTGGTAGGTTACTTTCCATTGCCTCCCAAACTCCAAACACTTTGCGACAGTGAAGATATATTATGTCGCCGAAGATTTTCAGCTTTGTCTCCAAGGTAATCCGCTACAGGTTGTTATCCAACTCTTTTGACAAGGCTTAGTCCAGCTGTCCCCAAAGCCCTTTTGCACTGGCGGGTGGAAACTTGATTGCATTTCTTTCCCCGTCCACGAAGTGTGTGAGATCATCATCAGACAGATCAACTCGAATATTCTCCGCGTTGGAAATATGGTGTTAGGCCCATATTTTCTTGACCATCGGCACACTAGGGGTGATGTGGTCAGCATCACGCCGACCGCCATAACATTCCCAGAGTTGTCCTGGTACCCTATTCATGAGGCTGGGTCGACCCCGGAGCCGTTTACGGTCTAAAAAATCCCACCTCAACTGGGGATCGAACCATGGACCACAGAGGTAAAAGGGCACAGTAGTGATCAGGAAATAGTATATCTCTTTTCTTCAATTTGAATAAGGAGTTACGTCTTTAAACTTCATTTACATAGAATACGAGCGATAGCCTTCCAATTACGAGTGAAAAAAATCTGTGTTCACCTGCTTGCAGAAAGTAGTCACCCGTAGAATAGCACATTATAATTTAAAGCTTAACATCTCAAGAATTTCCCAATAACTGTTTCTCTCTTATTGGACGAAAAATGAACCAATAAGAGAGATATAATTATAAGGAGATTCTAAACACACTGGCACACCCAGTACATGATAGTGTGCATACTATTTTAACTGCACTAACATTGCAGGCAGACGCTGGAACTTGGTTAGCCATATCCTCAGAAGGGACCTTGACGCCATCACAAGAACTGGTAAGCTATAGACCCCAGAAAGAGGCAAAAGAAAGGCAGACCAAAGACAACCTGGCGTAGAACAGTGGAGGCTACCAGAGTTGGGGCAAGGCACGAAGAAGGATGGCCACCGACCGAGCGAAATGGGTACAGTGTGTTGCTGCCTTACAAGAAGCCACTAGGCAAGATGGCTTGCTTTATCACTCAGGGGTTAAAGATCCAAGAAGAACACCCAGTAAAGACAAAGTCAATTTGTGTGTCGGATGTAAGTACAAGAAAAGGTAAAGGTAGTCCCATAACAGGTACTGCCGTAGAGGAGAGAAGTGTTAGAGACTTAACTATACTAGATCCAGCATCGAGAGGTAAGGTGACCAGTTCCTTTCCTCGATGCCTTTTCCTTCTCTAACTCAAGAGCAACGTCAGGTACCAATTTTACAGCTGTGTAGACTCGAGCATGTTGATACCGTGAATCCAACCAGCCTAGGGGTCGGAGTGGCTCAGAGGTATGGCGACCGCCTCGTATTCAAGAGGTACCGGGTTCGAATCCCAGGTGAGGGATTATAATTTATCGAAATATGTTTATCAGAACCAGTGGTCCTAATTTCGTTATTCTCCCCCCTGGTCTCATGGGTAGTGAGATCGGATGCCTAGCTTTCTCGGATAAGGGTGAAAAAATAGGAGGTCCCGTGTGCAAGTTGCGCACGTTAAAAATCACACGGCAGTTGGAAATCGTAAAGAGCAGGCTTATCAGGCCGCTGCCCTGGCAAAATTTAAAAAAAAACATTAGGAAACCTACCCACCACAAAAATATTTATAGAATGTGTGATTCCTACACATTATATACACACATTGGGATTGTCGCCGGTGCAACGGAGTTCGTGCACTGCGCTGAGATCCTCCTTGTGTGATCTAAGGGAGGAGATCGGAGCACTGGTGGAGTTGTCCGTGTGCAATGAAGATAGTCCTTAAAACCAAACCAAACCAGCACCTTTGCCGCGAGAGACAAGGGTTCTAACCACTCTGTCAATCGGACGCACGTAAGTACAATACATTCACCTAATCCTCGTAGAGGATGGGGAATTTGTTACTCTTTCTCTCATTATCATCTCTGTCTTCAGTTCTCTTCTTCGTATGTTTGTCGGTATCCCTGTACTATTCTTACCCTAGGGATTACTGAATAAGGACTGCATTGTAATGCTATCAATTGGTTTCCTCCCTATACGTATGTTTCTAATTAATTCTTATCTTACATACATGATGTAAATAGAAAATTCAAGTGGTAATTTGTCTCTTCTCATTCAGAGTGATGTAAGAATATGGTTTCATTTATATTTTACAAGTATGTGTATAGAATAATGTAATTTTGATTCTTCCCATTGATCGGTGGTCCTTAACCTGGGCGATATTGCCCATTACTTGGCGTTTTTTGATTGTTGGTTTGTTGCTACAAAAATGAAAGACATAGTGGTCATTTCTGGTTCTTATCACCGGTTCAACGTGGTGATCTTGTCATACCTCTTCAATCCTTCTGCTCGACTCAAGCATACATTTTTGACAGTCTGTAACTATTTTGCACAACCATTCAATAGGACTGACTGTCACGGTTTGCCTCCCCTTAGCTCTGCAGTAGTAGTCCAACAGTGGCCAAAACTCAAAGGTAACTGATGTAGGTCTTCAGAGGTGTCTACCTTTGCACAAGATTACTCTTGGCAGAGTTGTAGGTAGAAGGATAATGATGCTTCTACCTCCAGGTAGTTTTAACAAGATATTCAGAAAAGCGAGAACAATGCTGCATTGGCTGAGCCCATTAACTCTAGGATCTACCGACAACTTTTGTGAAGGATAGGGTAATATAATTTTAGTTCGTGCAAGCCCCCAGCTGAGTTAATTCAGCGAAATTCCTATTACTATTATTTAGTAGCTCTGATTGAGTGTATTTAAGAAATTGTCTGAGACATACGGGTACAACAAATTCAAAATGATTAAATCAACTTTAAATTTGGATAGATATAAATAACAAATTTAAGCTTTTATTTCACACTTAGGCTTTGAGGACAGTTCTTCGGAGATAGGTGACTGGATTGCTCACGTTCCTGTTCGAGATTAAGAGTTGCAGTACGTTCCAAGTAAAATCAGGGAGTAACTGCAAAGCTGGTCCGTTCTCCTTATCATTTTCACCTCTGTTTCCAGCTCTCTTCTCCATGTGCTTCTTTGTCTACCTTTGCTTCTCTTGCCCTGGGGGTTCCAGAACAAGGACTGCATTGTAATGCTATCAACAGGTTTCCTCAGTGTGTGTCCTATCCATCGCCATCGTCTTCTTCTCATCTCTTGTTCCACTGGCACTTGTCTAGTTCTTGTCATCAGTTCCACGTTGGTAACCATATCATACCATTTTAATCCCTCTATTCTACGCAAGCAACCATTCATGAAAGTCCGTAACTTTTTGGCAGCTGTCCCTGTTGCTCTCCATGCCCCAGAGCCACATAATAGGACTGACCTCACACCTGAGCCGAAGATTCCCATTTTCGTGTTGGACCCGATCTCCATATACTTCCCAATGCAATGAAAGCTCCCCTTGCATTTTGCACTCTTATTTTGACATCACTGTCTGTTCCTCCAACCCTGTCTACACTGCTGCCAAGAAATGTGCACGACTCCACATCCTGTATTGGCGCCTCCTCAAGTTCAGCCCTGCCATCACTATCCGCATTTACTCTCACTATCTTTGTCCTCTCCCCGTGTACCCCCAGACTCAACTGCTGTGACCTCCCATCGAGTGCTCTCAATTTGTCCTGCATCTGATTACGGTTATGGGACAGAAGCGCTAAGTCATCAGCAAAATCCAGATCATTCAACTGCTTAGTCAGAGTCCACTGAATTCCATTTCTGTTGTGTGTTCTCGATGTTCTCGTAATTCAGTCTATTGCTAGCAAGAAAAGAAATGGAGACAAGAGGCATCCCTGTCGCACTCCTGCCCCTATCCCAAACGGTTCCGCAAGCTGTCCCCCATGAAGAACCCCGCATGTCATATCTCCACATGTCTTCTTTATTAAATCAGTGATCCCCAGGGGAACTCCACAATGCCCCATCAATTTCCAAAGTGACCCTCTGTCCACACTGTCAAATGCCCCCTCGCAGTCCACAAATCCGATGTACAGCGGCGAACTCCACTCCAGACCCCTTTCAACCACTATTCTCAAAGTGGCCATCTGGTCTGCACAGGATCCGCCCTGTCGAAAACCCGCCTGCCCATCTCTCAGCCTTCTGTCCATGGACTCTTCCAATCCCTCAAGGACAATCCTGTCCAACACTTCCCCTGGCACTGAAAGTAACACTATTCCTCTATAATTTGTGCACTCCTGTAAATTTCCCCTCCCAGGCAACCCAACTAGATATCCCTCCTTCCACTGCGTCGGCATCCCTTCCCCCTCCCAGACCCCCACCAAGCAATTTATATAACATCTCTGTAGCCGTGTCGACACCCGCCATGACGGCCTCCGTTGGAATGCCATCAGGTCCAGACGGCCCCCCCATCCCCTAGAAGCCCTATGGCTTTCTTCATCTCTTCCCCCGCTGGTCTCCCACCGCCAATCTGCAGCTCCTCTTCCGCTGGCTGGACGCCCGGGGGGCCCTGTGGAGCCGGTCCACCGAGAAGGTCCTCAAAATATTCTGTCCACCTCCTCACCCGCTCCCGTATACCGCTGAGCAGCCTTCCATTCCCGTCTCCCATGAAGCAACCTGCCCGCTTGTACTTCCCCGTTAGCCTCCCCGTGCTGTCACACAGTTCTCTCACATTCCTCCTGGCCGCGCCCCCCCCCCCCCCCCCCCCCCCCCCTGGCCAACTCCTCAACACACCTTCCTCCGTCTCTTTCAACACCTCTCCCCACTTCTCTGCCCGCTTCTGTGCACACTTCCCGAGCCTTGGCCCCGGAACCCCTGGCCTTGCTTGTGCCTAAATCTGCTCTCTTGTCCCTCCTGTCCCTTATCCCACCGATGGTTTCTGTTGCCATCCATGCCCCTTGTTGCCGTTCCCCTTTCCCCAGCACCTCCTCACATGTCTCATTCCATACAGTTTTGATCTGCTGCCAATAGTCTTCTGTATTCTCTGCATCTTCCAGCTGTTGGAGCACTTGGAATTTGTTGGATATTGTGACCGCAAATTTGTCTCTTGTTTCTTGATTTCCCAGATGTCCCACACTAAACCGCTGTCTATAATTTTGCACCGCTGCACATCTCCTGAGTCTCATTTCCACCTTGGCCACCAGAAGGTGGTGATCCGATGCCACACCCCCCCCCCCCCAATACCCCTACATCCTGCAATGACGATCCAAACCCCTTGTCTATGCATACATGATCAATCTGATTCTCTGTTCCACGGTCTGGCGATATCCATGTCGCCCTGTGCACTCTCCCATGTGGAAACACGCTTCCTCCTACAGTCAGTCGACCCGAAGCACAGAAGTTTGAGAACAGTTCCCCACTCTCATTCACCACTCCTAGCCCCTGCTTTCCCACTTCTTCTTCAAAGCCGGTGCCGACCGCACCCATCCCTGCACCATGCCACCCTTCAAAACTGCGATGTCTCTTCCCTTCACTTTTTCCATAATTTCCTGTAGTCTAGTATAAAATGCTTCTCTCACAGACTCCCCCTGTCATCAGTTGGTGCACAACACCGGATGACATCCACATTTATTGTCTTTCTAGCTGTTCCAAAAGAAGCCGCTATTACTCTGGATCCAACGGCTTCCCACCCAATGAGTGCCCTCTGTGCCTCTCTAGATAACATAAGAGCCACCCCCTCACTGCGGTGTGAACCCCCGTCCTCACGTCCCGAGGACAGCACCAACTCACCCGCGACGAGTCTCCTCCTGTCCACCCCCCCCACCCCGTTTCACACAGTCCCAGAACCCCGATTTTATATTCCCTCATCTCTGCTGCTACTTGTGCCACTTTCCCTTGTTCGTTTAATGTCCGAACATTCCAGGTGCCATATCTGGAAGTTCTCCTAGAAGAAAGAAGGTTAGTCAGCAACACAGACTCCTTTCGGCTTTCTCTGTGTTGCATCATACGCCTCTCTGCGAGACGACCTTCCCCTGTCTTAGATGGCTGTGTTTTATTTTCTTTAATTGACTTGTTGTCGTAGATTTTTAGATAGGAGAATTAAGACTTGGGTTGGTCCCTTCTGAATAGCTTGGAATGAGTGAGAGTCACAGTGTGAGTTAGTAAAATGAAATAGAATTTCCACACGTGAGATGATAGAATGTGATATAGAGGCTGTCTTTGAGAATCGAGATAATCTTCTCTCTCTCACCTATCTTCTACGACAACTTTACAGCGTCAGACAGTCTACACACAGATATATCTATTACCTATATTTCTATCTGCTCACGGGCACGCACATACACGTGACGACAGTTAAACACACAGACGTGGGAATCTATAACAAAGAATATATATATATATATTTATTAGAACGAGCTGACCAACGCACTGATTTAGTTCAAGAGAGATTTTTATTATCATTTAAAATCTTCTCACAACACCAAAGAAATACATCAAGGAAAAACATATACAAATAGTCATAAATTCAAGAAAATGCTACAAGGATAATAGCCCGTTAGAACCTTACCCTAGGTTTAGCCCACAGCCCCGTTAAGAGAACAGATGATGGCCCAAAGAGTTATAGATACATAGGGTTTAGTCTAAGAGGTTTCTTTCTTTCTCGTAAATGTATGAACAGAGTTGGATAATCTGATTTAGCCTAAGAAAAAGAAACTCTAGCAGTTGTAACTAATTCTGCAGATTAAAAAGTTAAGACAGCAAATGGGTGACAATATACACCGGTAAAATAACACTCTGACCTGCGTACACTCATTCATTCAGCCATGGCCATGTGCTCTCAGTTATACTTACAACTTTGCTCGCTGCCTCTGGGAACATAATAAATTCTAGGACCTTCACACAGACCCGAAAATGCAGTCATCGACCAAGAAATCCCCAGTTCCAAAAGACGTACTGAACTCTCCGTCTCAGGGAACGATTCCTTGGGTGTTCTAATTTTTCGAATGTCTGATTAAGTCACATAAATTTTGTCCAGGCACGAAAGTTAGCAAAGCACAATGTCATTAGCTTTGGTTTCTAGAATTTAAGGAATGTCAGATCGGTGTCTATTTTCAGGAAGGTACTATATTTGGTCACCACAATACTAGTCAAAAACTCTGTCGGAATGTTAATGTTATTCTTGTAACTATTCTCGCCTCCAGGCAGCATGTACATTTAAATTTGTGGAGCAATATGAACTGGCTCAAAAGCCCAATATATATTTCTAGTCTTTAGAAACCGTTAGTGGGAGTCGTATTACTGTCTCTCTCTGATGGCATATGCACTGTCAGACCAGTGTTACTTGAAAATAAAACCCACGTGGTTAAAGATAGGAAATGTCTATGCTTCTCACAAATATGTCTCTCATGCTACTAAACGCTGGCCAGTTTGGGATCACCCCACTAATCACTGAATGAAGAAAAACAACATATAATATAATATACAGAATATGTACTCGTTATAACTTTACATTTTAAATGGCAAGCCTACAACTTGACTTATTATTTAAAACTTCCCGTGAAGTAAGTTATATAAAAATCGATCATCAGGAATTAGGAATATCTGCGTATTCCGTCAATATTCACTGATGTCGCATCTAGCATTTATCAGTTAGTTTAGAAAAAATATGATCTCGTCTGATTACTTAGCAGTAAAATTAACTTCATTATAGCTACATTATTGTTTAATGCTAGAAATTATAATTTATACTGCTTTCCACTGAAACACGTCACTAGAAAATAATACAGACTTTATAAATTTGGCACTCTGCGCAAAAACTAGTAAAATGAAATCGGCGATTTAACACTTTATCACTTCACAAAATACTAGAGATCTATTATATATAATATTTTACCTCAAACACAGAAGTACTAAGAACTTAAACCACTTCGACCAAACTAAAGGCCATCTCTATTAACAGAGATTATTTAGAAATCGAACGAAGGCTAGTACTGTCTTTACTGCGAAGTTACTGAGTGAAATGAAATAAAGTTTCAAACTTTGGTTTAATATTTTAAACCAGACAAAGGATGAACTATTATTTCGTAGAACGAAATGCGCTCCCCTTTCCGGCTTTAACGATACGTTTAACACCTAACATGTCGTAACTGCCACCTACTGACCAAGATGTACGCGTGTCATTTTCAACTCCCCAGACTATATGTCTGCTCTACGCCGTATAGGTGACAGTTTTAACGCCTACCTAAGCGCTCAGCCCGAAAAACCCGCGCGTGACAGGTGCAAATGTAGACGTAAAGTCTGCTCTATGTCTGGGTATGAAACATAATCACACCTTTCGTCTACTGACATATATGTAATAGAATGCTAGTGCGATTCTCAGTTTTGAGAAGCGAAACAGGTAAAGTTTAAGAATGTGTGAAAATATATTTCGCAAACGAATGGATGCAAAATATACAGGAAAAGGAAAAAAAAAAAAAAGATAACAAAATTAAAGAATTCGGGTGAAAGAATAGGAAGACGCTATAGGCAATTTAATGATCAAAACCTACGTGACAGGACGTCCACCCTTAAGATATGGAAGCACTCCATGTCTACGTTATGGAATTAAATTTCCTATAACCGTAGCTTTGGGGTGTCTGTCTTCTTCCTTCTCATCTTCCCCCTCCATCTCTCTCCAATTCCTACTCAAGTCTACTCCCCAAAGTTTCCTTCCTCTGGAATGTCTCCCATGCGCGCTTGAAAGAGCGTCGACGCTTCTGACATTTTTGAAAGATTTCCTGTGATAGCGGTGGAATATCCCTGCCACTATCATCATCTTCGTCAGCTCTGGCGATCGTCAGGAGATGGTCGGAGGTTGGCACTGGTCTTTCCAAGTATCTCTTTAAGAGATTTAAATGGAAAACCTTCTCCTTTCTTTGAATAGAGATCTGGTAGTTAGCCTTAGAAATCTTTTTCAGGACGGTAAACGGCCCTTGCCATCCGATCTTCAGTTGGTTGTTTCCGGTAGGGAGTAACACCAAAACTTTCTCTCCTGCTTCCAGTTCTCTCTCTTTCGCGACTTCCCTGTATCGGTTAGCGTGCTTTGTGCGTGCTCGCTTAAAGTTAGTCGTTGCTAGGTCCCACCCTAGTTTCAACCTTTCCTTAAAAACCGACACATATTTACTTGCTGAGACAACTGTCTCATCCGCCTTCTCGTCTGTCAGAGACTGAAGTAAGGCTTCAAGCGGGCCCTTAATGGGTCTGCCGAATAAGAGTGTAGCTGGCGGAAATCCTGTGGAAGTATGAGGAGATTCTCTGTAGCCAAATAACGCTGCAGGAATACAAAGATCCCAATCTTCAGGTTTCACTTGTGCCAGTTTACTTAGCATCATGTTGAGGTTTCCATTAACACGTTCCACGAGCCCATTTCCGGCCGGAGTATATGGCTTAGTGTGGATGTGTTGGGTCCTCAAGATCTTAACGATCTCATCCATCAACAGGTTTCGGTATGGAGATCCGTTATCAGTCAACACTTGCCGAGGGAATCCCGACCGAGTGAAAATCTGCACGAGGGCTTCTGCGACATGCTTGGCATCTGCGCATGTTAGCGGGATAGCTTCTGCCCATAAAGTGCATGTATCGACTAAGGTCAGGATAAACCTGTTCCTTCTTTTAGTCCTTTCGAAAGGCCCTAAAATGTCGATCACAACCCGTTCGAATGGTGTACCCACTATTGGCATTTCACCCAAAGAGACTGGGGGTGCCCGTTGCTTGGGTGGCACACGTTGGCACTGGGCACAGGATTTGACATATCTGATAATATCAGTATTTACTCCTGGCCACCAATAATGAGTGGTTATACGTTGGTTTGTGGCGTTCTGTCCCATATGTCCGCTGAAGGGAAGAGAGTGCCCCATTTCTAGGATTTGGCATCTGTACTGTTTCGGTACTAGGAGCTGGTTGTAACCTTGGTCAGGCTTGCCCGTTCTCCGATAAAGTACGCCATCCTTAGAAAAAATGTCCCCGTGCTGTTTGGGTTCCTTAGCCATGGGCAGTTTCCTAAAGCAGGGTGCCAAAGTAGGGTCCTTGTATTGCGCTTCTTTAAGTTCCATGGGTAACAAATTCGGCGCAGGCTCCTGTTCCTTTTTGGTTTGCCCTCTTGTAGTTACTGCTGCCACAATCGGCTCTTCCGGTTTCCCAATACACACGTATCTCCCGCCAAGTAGGACTGGGTAGATGGGATCATCCATAACAGCCGCTTTAATCACGCCTCTGACAAAGTCAGAGTGTATCTCCACCAATGCGATGGGAAGCGCTGTAGGTGCATCACTCTTACGAACTCCACAAAATTGGACGGTCTCTGCTGTCTCTTGACCGGGTTTGACCAGGTTTCTGGCAACAATGCAATCATAAGAAAGCCCCGTGTCAAATAAGCAAGAAGTCTGAGAACCGTTCAATGTAACAGTACCTCGCGTTGAGGGTCTATCCCCAACAGGTTGGGAATCACTGTCAATAATTCCGCCTTGCGAGACTGTTAATAAGCATCCGATGCGTTTAGGCTCGGTGTGCTCGGTCTGATCATACGTCCTGTGCTCAGGGGTTCTCCCTTTGCCACCTTGTCCTTTCTGGCTGCGCTGCCATGTAGGGCGGTCGGGTTGATCAGACTGTTTGGGGTGGTTGGGGTACTTGTTCTTGTAGAACTTTGATTTTTCAGGAGGGGGGTTTTGAGGTCCAGTTTCTCTGTGGTTATTTTGGTTAGAAGCCTGAGAAGATTGCTCTAGGTTATGTTTTCGAAAATGCTCCTCTGTCGGTTTCCGCTTTGTGGCCGGTAGTTCAGCCAGCGCATTGTGATAACGCTCAGACTTTTCCAAAATGTCTTCAAGTTTTTCTGCCCCCTGCTCAGCGAGAAATCTCCGGGTATCAGCAGACAAAGTGTTCTTTATTTGTTCTGTTAAAACAAATTCCTCAAGACCTTCGTAGGTAGAGGGGAGCTGCGAGAGCTCAAGGCACTTTGTCAAATATCCCTTTAGACGGGAAGAGAACTGGTGAAAAGATTCAGAATTCTCCTTTCTGCTGTTGCGAAACAGTTGCAAAAATTTGCGAGCGTTCATTTCAAAGCGCTCCAGTAACGCTTTCTTCAACAGATCATAGTTGTCTTGTTGGCTGCTTTCCAGTTTGGCGTAAACATCATACGCAGAACTTTTCAGCGCCTGAGAAAGCTTCATGTTCCAACGCGACCTCTCTAAACCATACAGAGTTGCAATTTTCTCAAATTTTTCTAGCCAAGTGTCAATCTTCTCATTTGGACAAGGGAAAGATTCTAGCGGAAAAGACATAGCAGAGAGATGAGTAGATTGAGTGTTAGAAGGATCAGTTAAGGAAGAATGAGGAGAAGACTCTCCATTGCTGGAGGTAGAGGCAGCACCACGGCTTTGGAACTCTAGAGTCTTAAGCGCCAGCTCATGCTGTCGTCGTTGCTCATTTTCTCTTTCCTCGTGCTGTCTCACCTTCTCTCGTTCCTCATGCTGTCTCTCCTTCTCTCGTTCGTTCGCCCTGCGAATTTCCATTTCCTCGTCCATCTTCTTCTGCTGTAATAGCCGGTCTTCCGCTTCTTTCCTCTCCGCTGCTTCTTCTTTCCTCCTTAGTTCTTCTTCTTTCCTCTCCGCATCATATCTTTCAAGTTCGTCTCTGACAAAAGCTTTCGCTTCTTCTCCGTCCAGTCCCTCCTCTCTCGCTTCGTCCCTGAGGAGTTGTCTAAGCTTTGCCCTCTCGGCCATATTAAGTCAGTGACTGAGACTAGTGGAGAAAGAAAATAGGAAAAAGGATACACTGGTTCCTACCACGTACGAGAAAATTCCAAAAATAAAGATGATATACTTCACCCTGGGATACCTCCTCCAAAAATAAAATCTAACTATCGCTGCTATTAATCGGCAATAAAGCACCTAATGCAAAACACGACTACGCCAACTAAATGGTAGTTAAGATTACTTCTGAAAAATAAGTTGCTACAGTGGAAAACACAATGATTATAGCAAAAACTTTGGAGAAAGAAAAAAAAATCCCTTTAATTTTTAATCCACTATCAAGTTTACCCCTGAAGACAGTTCGGGTGAGGGAGGCAATTAATCTGGACGAATAGTCCGAAACGCACTCCTTAGCTTTGCTCAAACACCTACCTGCTTCAGAACCCTTGTGAATGTTATACACTCACCACTTTACCAGCGTTTAGTATTACAAATCAACAAATAACATGTATTCCGACAAAATCAACCTGTAAACCAAATGTATATTATTCAAAATGCTGTGGAAAAAACTTATCAGTTTGTGTGGTCAGCACGCCCGTAAACAGATCGTTAGTCTAGGGGATAAATTATTTTTAAAAGATACAAAACTCACAAGACATCACACTCTTACTCTATATCAGAATAAAGAATCCTAAGTTCAAAAACCCGATAGACGAGTCCACATTTGTCGTACTCGTCTTCCTATTCTAAGTTCAAAAATCCGTCGGGCGAGACCCCATTTGTCGTATCGTCTCAGGATTTTGGGTTCAATTCCCGGTAACGAGCAACCATTTTTCGTAGATTTTTAGATAGGAGAATTAAGACTTGGGTTGGTCCCTTCTGAATAGCTTGGAATGAGTGAGAGTCACAGTGTGAGTTAGTAAAATGAAATAGAATTTCCACACGTGAGATGATAGAATGTGATATAGAGGCTGTCTTTGAGAATCGAGATAATCTTCTCTCTCTCACCTATCTTCTACGACAACTTTACAGCGTCAGACAGTCTACACACAGATATATCTATTACCTATATTTCTATCTACTCACGGGCACGCACATACACGTGACGACAGTTAAACACACAGACGTGGGAATCTATAACAAAGAATATATATATATATATATATATATATATATATATATATATATATATATATATATATATATATATATATATATATATTTATTTATTTATTTATTTATTAGAACGAGCTGACCAACGCACTGATTTAGTTCAAGAGAGATTTTTATTATCATTTAAAATCTTCTCACAACACCAAAGAAATACATCAAGGAAAAACATATACAAATAGTCATAAATTCAAGAAAATGCTACAAGGATAATAGCCCGTTAGAACCTTACCCTAGGTTTAGCCCACAGCCCCGTTAAGAGAACAGATGATGGCCCAAAGAGTTATAGATACATAGGATTTAGTCTAAGAGGTTTCTTTCTTTCTCGTAAATGCATGAACAGAGTTGGATAATCTGATTTAGCCTAAGAAAAAGAAACTCTAGCAGTTGTAACTAATTCTGCAGATTAAAAAGTTAAGACAGCAAATGGGTGACAATATACACCGGTAAAATAACACTCTGACCTGCGTACACTCATTCATTCAGCCATGGCCATGTGCTCTCAGTTATACTTACAACTTTGCTCGCTGCCTCTGGGAACATAATAAATTCTAGGACCTTCACACAGACCCGAAAATGCAGTCATCGACCAAGAAATCCCCAGTTCCAAAAGACGTACTGAACTCTCCGTCTCAGGGAACGATTCCTTGGGTGTTCTAATTTTTCGAATGTCTGATTAAGTCACATAAATTTTGTCCAGGCACGAAAGTTAGCAAAGCACAATGTCATTAGCTTTGGTTTCTAGAATTTAAGGAATGTCAGATCGGTGTCTATTTTCAGGAAGGTACTATATTTGGTCACCACAATACTAGTCAAAAACTCTGTCGGAATGTTAATGTTATTCTTGTAACTATTCTCGCCTCCAGGCAGCATGTACATTTAAATTTGTGGAGCAATATGAACTGGCTCAAAAGCCCAATATATATTTCTAGTCTTTAGAAACCGTTAGTGGGAGTCGTATTACTGTCTCTCTCTGATGGCATATGCACTGTCAGACCAGTGTTACTTGAAAATAAAACCCACGTGGTTAAAGATAGGAAATGTCTATGCTTCTCGCAAATATGTCTCTCATGCTACTAAACGCTGGCCAGTTTGGGATCACCCCACTAATCACTGAATGAAGAAAAACAACATATAATATAATATACAGAATATGTACTCGTTATAACTTTACATTTTAAATGGCAAGCCTACAACTTGACTTATTATTTAAAACTTCCCGTGAAGTAAGTTATATAAAAATCGATCATCAGGAATTAGGAATATCTGCGTATTCCGTCAATATTCACTGATGTCGCATCTAGCATTTATCAGTTAGTTTAGAAAAATATGATCTCGTCTGATTACTTAGCAGTAAAATTAACTTCATTATAGCTACATTATTGTTTAATGCTAGAAATTATAATTTATACTGCTTTCCACTGAAACACGTCACTAGAAAATAATACAGACTTTATAAATTTGGCACTCTGCGCAAAAACTAGTAAAATGAAATCGGCGATTTAACACTTTATCACTTCACAAAATACTAGAGATCTATTATATATAATATTTTACCTCAAACACAGAAGTACTAAGAACTTAAACCACTTCGACCAAACTAAAGGCCATCTCTATTAACAGAGATTATTTAGAAATCGAACGAAGGCTAGTACTGTCTTTACTGCGAAGTTACTGAGTGAAATGAAATAAAGTTTCAAACTTTGGTTTAATATTTTAAACCAGACAAAGGATGAACTATTATTTCGTAGAACGAAATGCGCTCCCCTTTCCGGCTTTAACGATACGTTTAACACCTAACATGTCGTAACTGCCACCTACTGACCAAGATGTACGCGTGTCATTTTCAACTCCCCAGACTATATGTCTGCTCTACGCCGTATAGGTGACAGTTTTAACGCCTACCTAAGCGCTCAGCCCGAAAAACCCGCGCGTGACAGGTGCAAATGTAGACGTAAAGTCTGCTCTATGTCTGGGTATGAAACATAATCACACCTTTCGTCTACTGACATATATGTAATAGAATGCTAGTGCGATTCTCAGTTTTGAGAAGCGAAACAGGTAAAGTTTAAGAATGTGTGAAAATATATTTCGCAAACGAATGGATGCAAAATATACAGGAAAAGGAAAAAAAAAAAAGATAACAAAATTAAAGAATTCGGGTGAAAGAATAGGAAGACGCTATAGGCAATTTAATGATCAAAACCTACGTGACAGGACGTCCACCCTTAAGATATGGAAGCACTCCATGTCTACGTTATGGAATTAAATTTCCTATAACCGTAGCTTTGGGGTGTCTGTCTTCTTCCTTCTCATCTTCCCCCTCCATCTCTCTCCAATTCCTACTCAAGTCTACTCCCCAAAGTTTCCTTCCTCTGGAATGTCTCCCATGCGCGCTTGAAAGAGCGTCGACGCTTCTGACATTTTTGAAAGATTTCCTGTGATAGCGGTGGAATATCCCTGCCACTATCATCATCTTCGTCAGCTCTGGCGATCGTCAGGAGATGGTCGGAGGTTGGCACTGGTCTTTCCAAGTATCTCTTTAAGAGATTTAAATGGAAAACCTTCTCCTTTCTTTGAATAGAGATCTGGTAGTTAGCCTTAGAAATCTTTTTCAGGACGGTAAACGGCCCTTGCCATCCGATCTTCAGTTGGTTGTTTCCGGTAGGGAGTAACACCAAAACTTTCTCTCCTGCTTCCAGTTCTCTCTCTTTCGCGACTTCCCTGTATCGGTTAGCGTGCTTTGTGCGTGCTCGCTTAAAGTTAGTCGTTGCTAGGTCCCACCCTAGTTTCAACCTTTCCTTAAAAACCGACACATATTTACTTGCTGAGACAACTGTCTCATCCGCCTTCTCGTCTGTCAGAGACTGAAGTAAGGCTTCAAGCGGGCCCTTAATGGGTCTGCCGAATAAGAGTGTAGCTGGCGGAAATCCTGTGGAAGTATGAGGAGATTCTCTGTAGCCAAATAACGCTGCAGGAATACAAAGATCCCAATCTTCAGGTTTCACTTGTGCCAGTTTACTTAGCATCATGTTGAGGTTTCCATTAACACGTTCCACGAGCCCATTTCCGGCCGGAGTATATGGCTTAGTGTGGATGTGTTGGGTCCTCAAGATCTTAACGATCTCATCCATCAACAGGTTTCGGTATGGAGATCCGTTATCAGTCAACACTTGCCGAGGGAATCCCGACCGAGTGAAAATCTGCACGAGGGCTTCTGCGACATGCTTGGCATCTGCGCATGTTAGCGGGATAGCTTCTGCCCATAAAGTGCATGTATCGACTAAGGTCAGGATAAACCTGTTCCTTCTTTTAGTCCTTTCGAAAGGCCCTAAAATGTCGATCACAACCCGTTCGAATGGTGTACCCACTATTGGCATTTCACCCAAAGAGACTGGGGGTGCCCGTTGCTTGGGTGGCACACGTTGGCACTGGGCACAGGATTTGACATATCTGATAATATCAGTATTTACTCCTGGCCACCAATAATGAGTGGTTATACGTTGGTTTGTGGCGTTCTGTCCCATATGTCCGCTGAAGGGAAGAGAGTGCCCCATTTCTAGGATTTGGCATCTGTACTGTTTCGGTACTAGGAGCTGGTTGTAACCTTGGTCAGGCTTGCCCGTTCTCCGATAAAGTACGCCATCCTTAGAAAAAATGTCCCCGTGCTGTTTGGGTTCCTTAGCCATGGGCAGTTTCCTAAAGCAGGGTGCCAAAGTAGGGTCCTTGTATTGCGCTTCTTTAAGTTCCATGGGTAACAAATTCGGCGCAGGCTCCCGTTCCTTTTTGGTTTGCCCTCTTGTAGTTACTGCTGCCACAATCGGCTCTTCCGGTTTCCCAATACACACGTATCTCCCGCCAAGTATGACTGGGTAGATGGGATCATAATGCAATCATAAGAAAGCCCCGTGTCAAATAAGCAAGAAGTCTGAGAACCGTTCAATGTAACAGTACCTCGCGTTGAGGGTCTATCCCCAACAGGTTGGGAATCACTGTCAATAATTCCGCCTTGCGAGACTGTTAATAAGCATCCGATGCGTTTAGGCTCGGTGTGCTCGGTCTGATCATACGTCCTGTGCTCAGGGGTTCTCCCTTTGCCACCTTGTCCTTTCTGGCTGCGCTGCCATGTAGGGCGGTCGGGTTGATCAGACTGTTTGGGGTGGTTGGGGTACTTGTTCTTGTAGAACTTTGATTTTTCAGGAGGGGGGTTTTGAGGTCCAGTTTCTCTGTGGTTATTTTGGTTAGAAGCCTGAGAAGATTGCTCTAGGTTATGTTTTCGAAAATGCTCCTCTGTCGGTTTCCGCTTTGTGGCCGGTAGTTCAGCCAGCGCATTGTGATAACGCTCAGACTTTTCCAAAATGTCTTCAAGTTTTTCTGCCCCCTGCTCAGCGAGAAATCTCCGGGTATCAGCAGACAAAGTGTTCTTTATTTGTTCCGTTAAAACAAATTCCTCAAGACCTTCATAGGTAGAGGGGAGCTGCGAGAGCTCAAGGCACTTTGTCAAATATCCCTTTAGACGGGAAGAGAACTGGTGAAAAGATTCAGAATTCTCCTTTCTGCTGTTGCGAAACAGTTGCAAAAATTTGCGAGCGTTCATTTCAAAGCGCTCCAGTAACGCTTTCTTCAACAGATCATAGTTGTCTTGTTGGCTGCTTTTCAGTTTGGCGTAAACATCATACGCAGAACTTTTCAGCGCCTGAGAAAGCTTCATGTTCCAACGCGACCTCTCTAAACCATACAGAGTTGCAATTTTCTCAAATTTTTCTAGCCAAGTGTCAATCTTCTCATTTGGACAAGGGAAAGATTCTAGCGGAAAAGACATAGCAGAGAGATGAGTAGATTGAGTGTTAGAAGGATCAGTTAAGGAAGAATGAGGAGAAGACTCTCCATTGCTGGAGGTAGAGGCAGCACCACGGCTTTGGAACTCTAGAGTCTTAAGCGCCAGCTCATGCTGTCGTCGTTGCTCATTTTCTCTTTCCTCGTGCTGTCTCACCTTCTCTCGTTCCTCATGCTGTCTCTCCTTCTCTCGTTCGTTCGCCCTGCGAATTTCCATTTCCTCGTCCATCTTCTTCTGCTGTAATAGCCGGTCTTCCGCTTCTTTCCTCTCCGCTGCTTCTTCTTTCCTCTCCGCATCATATCTCTCAAGTTCGTCTCTGACAGAAGCTTTCGCTTCTTCTCCGTCCAGTCCCTCCTCTCTCGCTTCGTCCCTGAGGAGTTGTCTAAGCTTTGCCCTCTCGGCCATATTAAGTCAGTGACTGAGACTAGTGGAGAAAGAAAATAGGAAAAAGGATACACTGGTTCCTACCACTTACGAGAAAATTCCAAAAATAAAGATGATATACTTCACCCTGGGATACCTCCTCCAAAAATAAAATCTAACTATCGCTGCTATTAATCGGCAATAAAGCACCTAATGCAAAACACGACTACGCCAACTAAATGGTAGTTAAGATTACTTCTGAAAAATAAGTTGCTACAGTGGAAAACACAATGATTATAGCAAAAACTTTGGAGAAAGAAAAAAAAATCCCTTTAATTTTTAATCCACTATCAAGTTTACCCCTGAAGACAGTTCGGGTGAGGGAGGCAATTAATCTGGACGAATAGTCCGAAACGCACTCCTTAGCTTTGCTCAAACACCTACCTGCTTCAGAACCCTTGTGAATGTTATACACTCACCACTTTACCAGCGTTTAGTATTACAAATCAACAAATAACATGTATTCCGATAAAATCAACCTGTAAACCAAATGTATATTATTCAAAATGCTGTGGAAAAAAACTTATCAGTTTGTGTGGTCAGCACGCCCGTAAACAGATCGTTAGTCTAGGGGATAAATTATTTTTAAAAGATACAAAACTCACAAGACATCACACTCTTACTCTATATCAGAATAAAGAATCCTAAGTTCAAAAACCCGATAGACGAGTCCACATTTGTCGTACTCGTCTTCCTATTCTAAGTTCAAAAATCCGTCGGGCGAGACCCCATTTGTCGTATCGTCTCAGGATTTTGGGTTCAATTCCCGGTAACGAGCAACCATTTGTCGTAGATTTTTTGATAGGAGAATTAAGACTTGGGTTGGTCCCTTCTGAATAGCTTGGAATGAGTGAGAGTCACAGTGTGAGTTAGTAAAATGAAATAGAATTTCCACACGTGAGATGATAGAATGTGATATAGAGGCTGTCTTTGAGAATCGAGATAATCTTCTCTCTCTCACCTATCTTCTACGACAACTTTACAGCGTCAGACAGTCTACACACAGATATATCTATTACCTATATTTCTATCTACTCACGGGCACGCACATACACGTGACGACAGTTAAACACACAGACGTGGGAATCTATAACAAAGAATATATATATATATATATATATATATATATATATATATATATATATATATATATATATATATATATATATATTATATTTATATTTATTTATTAGAACGAGCTGACCAACGCACTGATTTAGTTCAAGAGAGATTTTTATTATCATTTAAAATCTTCTCACAACACCAAAGAAATACATCAAGGAAAAACATATACAAATAGTCATAAATTCAAGAAAATGCTACAAGGATAATAGCCCGTTAGAACCTTACCCTAGGTTTAGCCCACAGCCCCGTTAAGAGAACAGATGATGGCCCAAAGAGTTATAGATACATAGGATTTAGTCTAAGAGGTTTCTTTCTTTCTCGTAAATGCATGAACAGAGTTGGATAATCTGATTTAGCCTAAGAAAAAGAAACTCTAGCATTTGTAACTAATTCTGCAGATTAAAAAAGTTAAGACAGCAAATGGGTGACAATATACACCGGTAAAATAACACTCTGACCTGCGTACACTCATTCATTCAGCCATGGCCATGTGCTCTCAGTTATACTTACAACTTTGCTCGCTGCCTCTGGGAACATAATAAATTCTAGGACCTTCACACAGACCCGAAAATGCAGTCATCGACCAAGAAATCCCCAGTTCCAAAAGACGTACTGAACTCTCCGTCTCAGGGAACGATTCCTTGGGTGTTCTAATTTTTCGAATGTCTGATTAAGTCACATAAATTTTGTCCAGGCACGAAAGTTAGCAAAGCACAATGTCATTAGCTTTGGTTTCTAGAATTTAAGGAATGTCAGATCGGTGTCTATTTTCAGGAAGGTACTATATTTGGTCACCACAATACTAGTCAAAAACTCTGTCGGAATGTTAATGTTATTCTTGTAACTATTCTCGCCGCCAGGCAGCATGTACATTTAAATTTGTGGAGCAATATGAACTGGCTCAAAAGCCCAATATATATTTCTAGTCTTTAGAAACCGTTAGTGGGAGTCGTATTACTGTCTCTCTCTGATGGCATATGCACTGTCAGACCAGTGTTACTTGAAAATAAAACCCACGTGGTTAAAGATAGGAAATGTCTATGCTTCTCGCAAATATGTCTCTCATGCTACTAAACGCTGGCCAGTTTGGGATCACCCCACTAATCACTGAATGAAGAAAAAAACAACATATAATATAATATACAGAATATGTACTCGTTATAACTTTACATTTTAAATGGCAAGCCTACAACTTGACTTATTATTTAAAACTTCCCGTGAAGTAAGTTATATAAAAATCGATCATCAGGAATTAGGAATATCTGCGTATTCCGTCAATATTCACTGATGTCGCATCTAGCATTTATCAGTTAGTTTAGAAAAAATATGATCTCGTCTGATTACTTAGCAGTAAAATTAACTTCATTATAGCTACATTATTGTGTAATGCTAGAAATCATAATTTATTCTGCTTTCCACTAAAACACGTCACTAGAAAATAATACAGACTTTATAAATTTGGCACTCTGCGCAAAAACTAGTAAAATGAAATCGGCGATTTAACACTTTATCACTTCACAAAATACTAGAGATCTATTATATATAATATTTTACCTCAAACACAGAAGTACTAAGAACTTAAACCACTTCGACCAAACTAAAGGCCATCTCTATTAACAGAGATTATTTAGAAATCGAACGAAGGCTAGTACTGTCTTTACTGCGAAGTTACTGAGTGAAATGAAATAAAGTTTCAAACTTTGGTTTAATATTTTAAACCAGACAAAGGATGAACTATTATTTCGTAGAACGAAATGCGCTCCCCTTTCCGGCTTTAACGATACGTTTAACACCTAACATGTCGTAACTGCCACCTACTGACCAAGATGTACGCGTGTCAAATTCAACTCCCCAGACTATATGTCTGCTCTACGCCGTATAGGTGACAGTTTTAACGCCTACCTAAGCGCTCAGCCCGAAAAACCCGCGCGTGACAGGTGCAAATGTAGACGTAAAGTCTGCTCTATGTCTGGGTATGAAACATAATCACACCTTTCGTCTACTGACATATATGTAATAGAATGCTAGTGCGATTCTCAGTTTTGAGAAGCGAAACAGGTAAAGTTTAAGAATGTGTGAAAATATATTTCGCAAACGAATGGATGCAAAATATACAGGAAAAGGAAAAAAAAAAAGATAACAAAATTAAAGAATTCGGGTGAAAGAATAGGAAGACGCTATAGGCAATTTAATGATCAAAACCTGCGTGACACTTGTCCATATTTGTTGAAGTTTTTTGTGGTTTAAATTTTTTACAGGATGGGGTAACCGGCCCCATGCCCAACCCTCCTTAGTCGCTTTCTACGACATGCTTGGCAGGGAACAGTGTTACTATTTTTTGCTCCAATTTCGGGCCCCGGTAACACATGGGTTTTTAAAATGAATAGTTGTACATTAACTTTACATGAAAATGTTAACACTATAGTCTGAACATGTTTACATTTACATCAGTTGAAAAGGTTGTAAACTTTCATTACATTTAGAGTGAATATTTTTCACATTTACACTGGTTGAAAAGGTTGTAACTTTCATTACATTTAGAGGGAATATGTTTTACATTTACACTGGTTGAAAAGGTTGAAACTTTCATTACATTTAGAGTGAATATGTTTTACATTTACACTGGTTGAAAAGGTTAATAATATAACAAGCATGTACATCATTTCTTTCATCATTCCCTTCCTGCTCCAAATGGAACTTGGGTCTACCCCTGCTTTTGGTTCTTTATAAGAAACTCGCAATAAAGTAGTCACCAGCCCTGGTAGTGGTGGTTCATGAAATCATCAATCTATATGCTGAGGTTGCCAGCCTCAAATGACTTGGACATCCACTAGCAATTTTCACATATTAATCTTCACATGTCAATATATACGTATTAGTTCACATGTTAACAATGAAACCATATAGAATTCAAAATGTACAACTTACGCCAATCTTTAGGCTCACAGACTGCTGGCTCAGAGAAATAAAGGCACTTGTAGAGGCCTCTTACATGTGGTCTGGGGTGTTGTCACTTTAGCACTAAGTTCCCACTTTGACTTTTCAGTTCTCTCAGATTTCGGTTTTCCGTGTTAAAATGGTAGAGTTTTTCCTGGGCTTTTAAGTCCTGAGAATGCCCAAACAAGGTCCAGTCTGATAAACGAAAGCTGATTTTAGTCTTTACTCTGGCAAGGTCTGTATGTCTTCTTGATGCGAGTGAACTTTCACAGTGCTTTCGACCGGCCAAAATATCAGGTTATATTGCCCCTGTCGTTCCTGGCACGTATTGTTTACTATTAGACCAGGCCCCAATCAGAAATGTAGTTATGTTTACATCTCGAGTGCCGGACAATAGTTTCAGCCATGCGTGTTTGGGATGGTGTAATTCCAAATATTTCCCCTTAGAAATTTATGCGCGTTACTGCAGAGGTCATGTCTCCCACATGTGGAATGAAAACATCAGATACTCTCTCGGCAACGTTTACAAATAACTTCTTACATCTGCCCAGACTGTTACAACAGTTCCACTTAGGTGTGTCCGACTGATAAGTGCGTGTCTGTAACCTGTCCACAGACGGGTAATTTATCGCCCGGCACGCCTTAGGTAAACCCTACACTCGGTCGCTGACCGGCCCATCTAGGTTCATGAAGAATTATCACTGAGAGGAGTGTAAGATAATTTGAAAGTACCAAATATCTGCTTGATGGCAGAGACACAAAAAATGGGCGTCCACGGAAATTTAGTACACAAAAATGTAACTAAATACTGCCGGAGAGGAAAAGAGATCGACCCAATATTTTGTGACACTGACAATAAACACGCATAATGTGCATCGTATCTTTGACATTTTCTTTTCAAGAGCATGAAAAGTTCTGTTAAAATATTTCTGTTTTTTTTTTTCCAATGCTGTTTCGCTGTATATATCTTGACTTCACATCCCTGATTTATTTGATGTCTTTTTTCTTAATTTTTTAAAATGCCCTTTCCGGTCTGTATTGTGATGTTCTTTCTGGAATTTCTTTTGATCTTCCCTCTTCCTTTTTATGTGCAAAATTCATTTAGGTAAACGCATTTTGTTACCCAAGATTCGTCCGGGGATTGGAAATGTTGTAGGCATGAAACTACTTTCTCCAAGTTCATGTTTTTGATTTTGCTCTTCTTCCTTCTTGACAGATTTTTTATTTTTCTTCCAGCCACATACATTCTCCCTGGAAATTGTTATCAACATTTTTTTTGGTATATGTATCGAGCCTGAAGCATTTCCTATTTCTGGCTGAAATGTCATTCTTCGGTTGCGACAAATGATCCCGTCACACTTTCGCGACATGCCTTTCTAGATTATTCTTTGTCTGCACGTGTTGAACATGCACGAGATGCAATTATGTTTTTTTTTTCCTCCAAAAGAGAAGCGAAATGAGTTTAAGAAAAATCCGGGCGTCCCATTCTGTCAGTCAATCAATCAGTGCCCTTATTTCCAAGGGCGACACGGTCCTGAGAATACAAACGTATAATGCTCTAGCTTATCTGCTTTTCTGTCCATCACTTTTAAAACGTATATAATTTTTATAGTTCTGTCAAGATACGCCTTATCAACGTATACCTGGGTTACCTTCTATTCTTCTTTTCCCAAAGTGATGCTCCATATTCATGGCAGATAAGGTATATTTTATTTGCGGATCTCTCGGTTATCTTCTTGTTCTCTTTACCATCTTGTCAATGTATTCGCTCGGTTAACTTCGTCCTCTTTACCATCTTGTCAATGTATTCGCTCGGTTAACTTCGTCCTCTTTACCATCTTGTCAATGCATTCGCTCGGTTAACTTCGTCCTCTTTACCATCTTGTCAATGTATTCGCTCGGTTAACTTCGTCCTCTTTACCATCTTGTCAATGTATTCGCTCGGTTAACTTCGTCCTCTTTACCATCTTGTCAATGTATTCGCTCGGTTAACTTCGTCCTCTTTACCATCTTGTCAATGCATTCGCTCGGTTAACTTCGTCCTCTTTACCATCTTGTCAATGTATTCGCTCGGTTAACTTCGTCCTATTTACCATCTTGTCAATGTATTCGCTCGGTTAACTTCGTCCTCTTTACCATCTTGTCAATGTATTCGCTCGGTTAACTTCGTCCTATTTACCATCTTATCAATGTATTCGCTCGGTTAACTTCGTCCTATTTACCATCTTATCAATGTATTCGCTCGGTTAACTTCGTCCTATTTACCATCTTATCAATGTATTCGCTCGGTTAACTTCGTCCTCTTTACCATCTTGTCAATGTATTCGCTCGGTTAACTTCGTCCTCTTTACCATCTTATCAATGTATTCGCTCGGTTAACTTCGTCCTATTTACCATCTTATCAATGTATTCGCTCGGTTAACTTCGTCCTATTTACCATCTTATCAATGTATTCGCTCGGTTAACTTCGTCCTATTTACCATCTTATCAATGTATTCGCTCGGTTAACTTCGTCCTATTTACCATCTTATCAATGTATTCCCTCGGTTATCATCAAGTCCCTCTTTGCCACTGATATACCTCACATTAATAACTGATTGAACTACGTTTAGTAAGCCCGTGTAATTCGTGACTAGACTCGTCATAGAAGTATTAGTCAAAATTTCATTCGTGTTTTAGATCAATGGTTATCCACATGAGCTATATGGCCACCAGGGGGCCATGCCATATTTCTAGGGGGCCACAGTAAGATGGTAAAACACTTTGTTTCCAGCTAACAACAACTATGAGGGGACGGGGACCACATATGTAAATGAGGCTCAGAAGGGAGCCATGAGGAAAAACAAAAGGCTGAGAACTCCTGTTTAAGATCAGTGCTATCTTGGATTTTTGCGTCATCTGGCTTCCAAATCGCAAGTCACAGCTTCCTAAACAGCTCACGTCTCATCTTGTCTACCTTCCTTCCTTATACAATTATGGGCCAGCCATCTTAACCAGACTTCTCAAGGGTTTCCGACATTTTTGTGCAGTAAGTGTTTCCATAAATACAGAAGCTATAAGGGAAGAGAATTAACGAGTCGGAAAGCAGCAGAGCTTCTTTTCGGTAGAAGGAAGAAGGAAATTATTACTGGCTGTGTTATTTCCTGTTAAGACGAACAAGTGTTTGGATCCTGCCCTCAACCTAATGACGTGTACACAAATGACGTGTCAGAAATCGTGGTGTGTTGAACTAAAGTCAATATGAGCAAATCACTGTATACAACATTCTTATATAAGCAATAGCAGCGTTGGTACAAGGAAGAGCAAGGATAAATTGAATGTTACAATTAATAATTCGACTTCTTTTTTTTTTCTTTTTGTATGAATCATCACTTGTGGCATTTGGCCGTGCTCATGAAAAACGTTGATTGCGGTGATAAAAGCGTGCGGAGCTTATCTACGGTTTGTTTGGTTCGGTTTTAAGGACAATCTTCTTTGCACTCGGACAACTCCATCAGTGCTTTGATATCTTCCCTTAGATCACACAAGGAGGATCTCAGCACCGTGCATCAACTCCATAGCACCGATCAGAATCCCAATGTGTGTATATAGGAATCACACATTCTAAAAATATTTTTGGTGGGTAGGTTTCTAATTTTTAAATTTTGCTAGGGCAGCGACCTTATGGCCTACTCTTTACGATTTCCAACTGCCGTAGGATTTTTAACGTGCGCAACTTGCACACGGGACCTCCTATTGTTTTCGCCCTTATCGAGAAGGCTAGGCATCCGATCTCACTACTCATGAGACCAGGGGGAGGAGTATGACATTATTAGGACCACTGGTTCAGAAAAACGATTTCCATAAATTATATTCCCTCTACTGGGAATCGAACCGGTACCTCTAGAATTCGCGGCGCACGCTTATCGACAACGTGTGTGCACTGTATAGAGGACAGGAAATCATCCTCATCATCATCATCATCATCATCATGACCATTTTTCTGTGCACTTCTTACTGAGCAAAAAACTACCGTTATAGATGGTCCTCTTGTAGGAAGCCGGCTCGTGCAGCGGTGGGTTATCTGACACTGTCTTTTACATGATGAGGTTAAGGGCCGGAAATCATCATCATCATTATAATTTTCCTTTGCCCTCCCCTACACAGCATGGAACCACCACTGTAGTTGGTCTCCCCACATGAAGCCTCCACCAAACATTTAAATACTCTTGCAAAAGTGGTTTCTGTGGCCGGAAATGTTGCAAAAATATTAGAAATTTCAGGTCTATTTTTAAAAACGATATGAAACAGCTTTGTTTTATGAAATTTCTTAAGGATCCCGTTACGTGCCCACTGAGGCATATTGGGATTTTGGTGTTAGGCCCATATTTTCGTGACCATCGGTACACTAGGAGTGGTGTGGTCAACATCCCGGCTGCCGCCTTTAACCTTCCCAGAAGTTCCGCTGGTACCCAGTTCACGAGGCTGGGTTGACCCAGAGCGGTTTGCGGTCTAAAAAATCCCACCTCAACTGGGGATCGAACCAGGGACCACCGAGCTAGGAAGCCAGTACACTAACCACTGCGCCACCGCGACTATAAATTTATTAAAGGTGATATAAATGATGGTCCCGTGATGGTCCCCGGGGGCCTCTGATGAGACAAATATGGAATAAGAGTACTGCTCCCTCAAGCATGTCGTACAAGCCAACTAACAAGATGTGCATTGCATTGACAAACTCGTGCCCAACCTCAAATTAGTGGTCGTGAATGGAGTTTTATTTTTATTTTTTAAATTCCAGGACGGGTTGATTGTCCCTACATTTTACGCTCTTAATGCAGTTCTACGTGGTCTTATTTTGTCTTGAAGGACAATCTTTGGTAGCCACATTACCTTGCTATGTGGCCGTAGGATGGCAACTTCCCTTCTCCTCTTTACCGTTGTGAAGAGGTCTTCGTTATTATTGTTTGACTAGCAATAACCCGTCAAAATTGAACTTTCATCCATGTTGTCCATTAGTAAAGGCAGTGTCCAGAACATCATTAAAGACCTGGGTTATTCAAAGGTTTGTGCACGATGGGTACCCAGGATGTTGACAGACAGACATAAAGAAACAAGGAAAACCATAGCCATCAACCTCCTGCACCGTTACGAAACTGAAGGAGAAGAGTTTTTATCGAATATTGTGACAGGTGATGAGACTTGGGTTCATTTTTTATAAACCAGAATCCAAGAGGCAGTCAATGGAATGGCATCACACAACATCACCGACAAGAAAGAAGTTCAAAAGTTCACCATCTGTAGGGAAAGTTATGGCCTCCGTGTTTTGGGATGAGAAGGGTGTGATTCTTCTCGACTTCTTGGAACAGGGAAACACGGTAAAGGCAGACCGTTACATTGAAACTTTGAAGAAGCTTAGAGGTCGTCTTCGGCGACTTTACCCATTAAAAGATCAGAGAACTGCACTACTGTTGCACGATAATGCCACGCCACACACTGCAAAACGCACCATTGACGCGATTGCAGAATTTGGCTGGACATTATTACCACATCCCCCTTACAGTCCCAATCCTGCACCTTCTGACTTCCATCTGTTTGGACCACTGAAAAAAGATCTTCGCGAACATCAATTTGAGGACACCGAGACCCTTAAACGCGCCGTACGCCTGTGGTTTAGGAAAAAGGAAACACATTTTTACCGTGCGGGGATACATGCCCTTGCGAGAAGATGGACAAAAATTGTAACAAATAACGGAGACTACATTGAGAAATAAATTTTTGAAGATCAGACTTGGGGCTACATTTCAATGTGAATTTTATCTGTTTTCTTGCCTACTGAATGAAATTAAAAATTACGAGGCATTACTTTTTGACCGTCCCTCGTACATCCTCATTGACTCTGAAATCATCCGTACACTTCCAAGGATTCCCCCTGTGGTGAAACTTGTTGAGAACCCAGCATTGCAACCTAAGCTTGGAGAAGTCACTTGAGCTCTAGCCGTAACTCTTTGGCTTTGACCTGGTTGACTGCATGCAGGAGGATCTCACTATGGACCCAGTGATAGGCAGGGGGAGCTGAGAAATGGCTCTGTGCAGGACGTGACAATTCCATGAGAGAGCCCAGAACCAGAGTGCAGTATTTTAGCTCTACATTGTTGGAGAGCCCCCTTGGATGGTGGGGAATGCACAGTATACCACACGCTTCTTACTCCTAGCTTGGGACTAGATGTGACGATCCTTTAAACGCAAGCCAAGCTGGAGAAAGTGAAATTCATGACTTCAACTCAACACGTTTCGGAATGGCATAAAAGCCACAGGAAAAAACCTAGATCTACAGTGAAGATAATACCAAGGAGTCTTCAACTTGGTATTGGCTGCAAAAGAGTGAGAAGCTCAGCCCTAGTTAAATAACAACAACAACATCATTATGTATGCGAAGAACAAATATTATACGATTTTTTATCGGAACAAATGTAACCACTCTATTTGAGAAGAATCATAATTGCTTTACTCTACATGAGAACACTATAAATTATAACACTCTACATGAGAACAATATAAATTATAACACTCTACATGAGTGTCAAGTTACAGTTATTGTTCCGTTGTTTTGACACGTGTTTTGTGTTTATCAGATAGATACAAGTGAGGATATCAACATTTAAAAAACAGCTACATCAAATCTTCTTCTTCTTTTTTGATCCTTAGCCGCCGACCGTCGAAGCAGTCAGTGGCCATCACGCCTAGTGGCGTCTTGTAGGGCAACAACAAATTGATTCCACTTTGCTCGGTCGGTGGTCATCCTTCGTACAGTGCCCCAACTCTGGTTCATTCTTTGCATCTCAGCCTCCACCAAGTTGTTTTTGGTCGGCCTCTCTTTCGTTTTTCTTCAGGGGTCCAAAGCATAGCTGTTCTTGTGATGGCATCGGGATCTCTTCTGAGGACATGGCCAACCCAGCTCCAGCGTCTGCCAGCTATGATAGTGTGCATGTCCTCTTGCTTGCTCCGAGTAAGCAGATCTTGGTTGGTGATGGTATTCGCCCGAATACATCAAATCTACATTGTAGAAATCGTTATGGAATTTTTCCTCTTTATCACTTCTGCATAACTGGAATTTAATAAAGAAAACATATAAAGACATGACATGCATAGTTCTTCATGAAGGACAGCTTACAGAACCGTTTGGGATAAGAACAGGAGTGCGACAGGGATGCCTCTTGTCTCCATTTCTTTTCTTACTAGCAATAGACTGGGTTACGAGAACATCGACAACACACAACAGAAATGGAATCCAGTGGACTCTGACTAAGCAGTTGGATGATCTGGATTTTGCTGATGACTTAGCTCTTCTGTCCCATAACCGTAATCAGATGCAGGACAAATTGAAAACGCTCGATGAGAGGTCACAGCAATTGGGTCTGAAAATACACAGGGAAAAGACAAAAATAATGAGAATAAATGCAGGTAATGATAACAGGGTTGAACTTGAAGAAGCACCAATACAAGATGTAGGACATATCTTGGCTGACAATACGAGCAGTTGGACAACAGTGATATCAAAATAAGAATACAAAAAGCAAGGAAGCTTTTTGCTGGGATGAGAGAAATGGATCCTCGAAAATAAGAATCTTCAACACAAATGTAATCTGAGACATGGGAAACAACATTGACAACTACCAAAAAGCTTCAAGATTTCATAAATTGGTGCTTGAGGACAAAGCCGTCAAGAATCAGATGGTCTAAAATACAAGGGAAAAGACAAACGTTGAACTGATGAGATGAGATATCACAGCAATAAATGCAAAAATACACAGGGAAACTTGAAGAAGCACCAATAAATAGCACACAATGAGATACAGGGCACAAATGGAAAACGTGAAGAATACAAACCCGATGAATGATGGCATATCTTGGCAGCAATATAGACAAAGTTGGAGGGACAGACAGTGATATCAAAATAAGAATACAAAAAGCAAGAGAAGCTTTCATTGCATTGGGAAATATATGGAGATCAAGAGAAATCGGATCCAACACGAAAATAAGAATCTTCAACACAAATGTGAAGTCAGTCCTATTGTATGGCTCTGAGACATGGAGAACAACAAAGACAACTACCAAAAAGCTACAGACTTTCATAAATTGGTGCTTGCGTAGAATAGAATAGAGGGATTAAAATGGTATGACAAGGTTACCAACGTTGAACTGATGACAAGAACTAGGCAAGTGCCAGTGGAACAAGAGATGAGAAGAAGACGATGGCGATGGATAGGACACACACTGAGGAAACCTGTTGATAGCATTGCAAGGCAGTCCTTGTTCTGGAATCCCCAGGGCAAGAGAAGCAGAGGTAGACCAAGAAGCACATGGAGAAGAGAGCAGGAAACAGGTGAAAATGATAAGGAGAACGTGGAAAGAACTTGAGATGATGGCACGTGACAAGAGGACTTGGCATGTGTTTGTTGAAGGCCTATGCTCCTTTGGGAGTGGAGGGTTATGAACTGAATAACTGGAATCAAATGGAATACAATATCACCTTATGATCTTCGCATAAGAGGTATCAAACTGGAATATTGTATCTACATCAATTTTACGTGAGAAAAATCACGAGATGTTCCATCTACATTCATGTACATTAACTCTACCATGAGGGGAAATAATAAGTAGTCTAATCAGTGGTTCTCAACGCGGGCCATGTTATGTTTCTAGGGAGCCACAGTAAGATGTTAAAGTACCATTTATCCAGCTAACAGCGATTATGCACAGAGGTAAATGAGGCTCAAAAGGGGACAATGAGCAAAATAGGTTAGGAGTCCCTGGTCTAATTGATCACACCCGAATATCCACTGAACACCAATGTCTAACATGATTATTAGCACTTGGCAATGGGGTAAATAATAAGTAGGTGCATTGATCACTCTCCAGTATTAGCTCAAGTGTATAAATGAATCTTACGCCTTTGGCAATGGGGTCCTGACCATCCTTCCCTACAGGGTCCTGGACATCTACCAGTGACGTCAGCGCAGTCTACGTTGTCATGACAGTTACATGTCAAGCGACAGTATTGACCGAATTTTCCAATGGGACATTTGCCTGAGAAATAGATCGTGAAATGTTTATAAAAATTGGTCTACGTTTCTGCTACATCTTTTGTGTAATTGGCTGCTTATACATTTTCTGAATGACGTTGTTGCTGTTAGTTGCAAGGAGCGAAACAAAACAATAAGAAACAGACTGAGCAGCTTTACATATTCAAAGAAAAGAACAAATTTAAAAAAAAAAGACACGAACAGCCACAAAGAAACTAGTTGCAACATAGAAAATAGCGAACAGCAACACAGAAATCAACAGACAAAGAACGAAAGTAACAGCAACCAAGGAACTGGCTGCAGCAAAGAAAACTGCGATCAACAAAGAAATAAACGATCAGCAAAATAGAAACAAACAGCAACAAGGAAACTAACAAGACCAAAGAAACAAACAAACAGCAATACAGAAATGAACAGCAACAAATTAAAGGAACAGTAATAAAAAACTAACAGCAATAAAAACGAACAGCAGTAAAAAAAAAAAACTAACAACAGTAAAAAATGAACAGGAGTAAAAACTAACAGCAATAAAGAAAAACTAACATCATTAAAAAACGAACATCAATAACAACGAACAGGAACAAAGTAAGAAACAGCAACAAAGTAAGAAACAGCAACAAAGTAAGAAACAGCAACAAAGTAAGAAACAGCAACAAAGTAAGAAACAGCAACAAAGTAAGAAACAGCAACAAAGTAAAAAATGCAACAAAGTAAGAAATAGCAACAAAGTAAGAAACAGCAACAAAGTTAAAAAAAACGGTAACAAAGTAAGAAACAGCAACACAGTAAGAAACAGCAACAAAGTAAGAAACAGAAACAAAGTAAGAAACAGCAACAAATTAAGAAACAGCAACAAAGTAAAAAACAACAACAAAGTAAGAAACAGCAACAAAATAAAAAACAACAACAAAGTAAGAAACAGCAACAAAGTAAAAACAGCAACAAAGTAAGAAACAGCAACAAAGTAAGAAACAGCAACAAAGTAAGAAACAGCAACAAAGAAACGAGTATCAAAGGAGAACAAACAAGCAAGGCACAACAAGCATAACTAATTAAAAAAAATATTTCCTACCTCTGTCACCAACAACAGATCTGGTAACCATAGCAACCAGTAGAATAAAGCTTGCACAGGCTGTGAGATGGATCACGTGACGAGCACAAGAAGATGTCATGTGTCGCCAGATAATCTGTAGTGATTGATGTCAGAGGATTATCTATAGCGGTTGAAGTCAGAAGAGCGTCAGCAGTGGTTGGAGTCTGATTATCTGTAGTGATTGAGTGAGAAGATTACCTATAGTGGTTGGAGTTAAAACGTTATCGGTAGTGGTTGAAGATAGAAGATTATCTGTGTTGATTGAAGATAGAAGATTATCTGTAGTGGTTCGAGTTAGATTATCTGCAGTGGTTCCAGTTAGATTATCTGTAGTGGTTCCAGTTAGATTATCTGTAGTGGTTTGAGTTAGATTATTTGTGGTGGTTCGAGTTAGAAGATTATTTGTAGTGGTTGCAGTTAGGAAAATTATCTGTGATGTAGAGTAAGAAGAGTAAAAGTAATAGCCGAAGTCAGTCAGTTATCTGCAGTGGTGGATGTTAGAAGATTATCTGTGGTTGTTGGAGCTAGACTACCTGTAGTGCTTGAAGTTAGATTACCTGTAGGTTGAAGTTAGAAGATTATCTGTAGTGGTTGGAGTTAGAAGATTATCTGTAGTGGTTGGAGTTAGAAGATTTATCTGTAGTGGTTGGAGTTAGAAGATTATCTGTAGTGGCTGGAGTTAGAACAGTAAAAGCAACAGCTGAAGTCAGAAGATTATATGTAACGGTTGAAGTTAGATTATCTGTAGTGGTTGGAGTCGAAAGATTATTTGTAATGGTTGGAATTAGAAGATTATCTGTAGTGGTTGGAGATAGAAGATTATCTGTAGTGGCTGGAGTTAGAACAGTAAAAGCAATAGCTGAAGTCAAAAGATTATATGTAACGGTTGAAGTTAGATTATCTGTAGTGGTTGGAGTCGGAAGATTATTTGTAATGGTTGGAATTAGAAGACTAAGTATACTTTTTTACTTGAAATTAAGCCTGGAAAATTATACTATCTATTTTATTTTGGTTGCATTAAGATTTGACATAGCAGTTTTTGCTATTGATGCGTTTGTTAGACACATACAGTGAAGATGAAGTGACGGAACAGTAAAGTCTGCACGAAGAAAGTACCAATGCTCCTATCAGATGAGCAGTGACAATTTCGCAGTCTCCAAAATGTATTTTTTATCTTCGACTCCAACGTGGTTGCAGTGCACGGTGCTTTGATTGTGCTGCCAGAATCTGTCACCACTTACAGTGCTGACTTTCAATCCAGTCATGTTTTGGACTCAATTACGACATCTCACCACTGTCACGGCGCTATTTCGCGGTGCATCTTTTGTACGAAAAGTCAGCCGGGCAACGCCGGGTATAGCCAAACCGGTGAGTCATGTGACTACCGGAAGCCGGGAAATCAGGCGCAAAATTTAGTGAGTGAAAATCTAGCCACCGTCCTGTTAAGACGGATTCTTCCCTTCGCCAGCAAGTTAGCTGTGAAGTTCATGTTATGGACTATGTGTTTTGAGTGCTTGCCATATTCGGTCTTGGTGGATTGTTATGTGGTTATTCTAGTACAGTGTAGTGTCTAGATTGTATAACTTTCAGGCCGTAGATTTATAAGTTAACAATGATTTGAGTATTTCTTTGTCACAGTATTGTTGCTCAGGTGAGCGATAGTCATTACAGTGTTGTTTCAATGTAGGTCGTACTGTCGTGTATGATACTGATAGATCAAGCTGTTAAGGCAAGTTACATTGCCATTTCATTATTGTATTTTGATATGTTTATTGGCCGTGTGAGGCCTTTTGTATTGTGCATAGTATTAAAGGGAAGTACCTGTAAAAGGTGTTGTTTACTTATGTCAGCCATTGTTGTGTGGTGTAATACTTCTAGAAGAACGAGCTTATTATTGTTATTATAAATCCACACTGCAGTGGTGTAACCATAGTAAATTGGGTTCTGACAACCACTCAAACTAGCAGACATCACCAATGAACTCTGGTCGCCAAACTAATATCTGAAAGAATAAAAAACAACAACACAAAAACCACCATTCAAAAAATCGCACGAAAGAATACATTAACCATCATCATTTTTAGTGTTGCACCATATAGAGCAAGGAACCACCACTTCAGCTAGTCTCCCTTACAAGAAGCTTGCACCCAGCATTTACTTGTTATTGCAATGATGGTTTTTGTGGCGATTTGTTTTAAGTGATAAGGTTGCAAGTCTCATGCTCAACCTTATATTAGTCGTCTTGTACGACGTGATGAGAGAGTAGCGGTTCTATTTGTGCCCGTAATCACACAGATAGTATTTGGAAAACTGGTTGAGGTTCTGTTTTATTTTTTTTATCTTTCGTTTTATATAAATGAATATTCCGTCGGAAAATATTAGAGAAGATCGGAACAGAATGATAGGTGTATTTGTATAAGTAAGAATGCGTGTTACATTGACACACAAACTAAGAAGCTGGTGTTGTCCAATGTATATTTGTGACCAGTAATTTAGGAGCTATTCTCCGTTGAAAGAATAAAGGACAGATTAGGAAGCATTTCCGACGTTATTCTGTCTTAGGTAGTATAGGGCCTATCAAGTTTATGTTCATATATCAAGTTTGTGTTCACTGGATAAACCTCTAGAGATGTTACTTTACTTGAGCCATTTGTACGGGTTCCAGGTTCGGTTTAGATCTTGAATTGGAAGTAGCTCATATAGTAGTAATGGCAGTACTCTCAATAGTTCCTAGATCCCTGAACATTAAGTAATTCGAAATCAACAATTTCTATCTGCAGTGAAGCAAAGTCCGAAATATATATAAATGAAGCTTTTATTTAGATTTCTTCCAGATGTACAACTTGTAGTTAAAATGTGACTCCCTTTTCAATCCTGCAGCATACATTCCACAATATGAATTTGTCTCGTAAATTTCAGGTCTCCAATTTTTGATGAACATATGTACATTATTTTCTTGTCTGCTATATGTATAAGTCGGAATACTAAATCGAGATTTTTACCCACCTGAGGAATATGTCATACTGACTACCAAATATGTTCTGTATTCAGAACCTTGAAAACATATCCGCTGATTTAGAGAATAAACGTGTCATAGGGCTAGGGGTCGGGTTAGCCATTATTCTCTTCAACTGGAGTCTCTATGAAGCTACCAATAAATCGTGGCGGTCAACTCAACTCTAGGGGTTTTGGGCGGTCCATATATTACAAACTGGTTTCTAAGACTGTTGGGGGAAGTTACTTTGATTAGTCAGTCTACCGGATATCCTTTGAGATAATCTGTTTCATTGGCGAAGCCACTAGTTAAGATGTATAGTCCACTAGTTATGTCTATGTCATATTTACGTCACAGTTACTACACAAGTTACTATGATAGCAAATGGTATAACCTTTTATTCGAAGGTATATTTAATTCTATTTAGAGATTTCAAGTCTCGTATTATTTCCTGTAACTGTCTGGAAGGCTTTATTAAAAAAACGTCGATAAGAGGCTATGTGATAAATGACGTCATCAATAACTTGCGTACTAAAATAATTTAAAGGATAATTGCTAACTACTAATGTCGTCATCATTCCGGTTACATATTCTTCCTTTGCCTAATCAGAGACCCACCTTCTTCTACTTCAGTTTTCTTCTGTCCCTATTCCATTTTCCCACCTTTGTTACTATTCTCTTCTCTCCTTCTCTTCTCATCTGGTTCTCCTTTTAGTCATCTCATCCTCCACTACCCGTTCAATTTCCCCCTTTCTATTTTGTCTTTTTAATATTTCCTTATTCTTTCCTTTTCTTGTTCTTTCTGCAGTAACTGCATACCACAGTAAGTTTTTCCATCTAAGAACAATATCCCCCTTCCCCCTCCCCCAACCCCATGTATTCTTTGAAACGTTGTAGAAGACCATAATTGAAAGAACGGTTGAAGGCTAATGGTCAAGAAGACGACAGAGGTATAGCTGGGAAGTTCACATCAAGACATGAACAGAAGGCAAAACAAACCAGATTGTTTCATCAAAGAAAGAGACAGACAATGTCCGCGATATTTTGCAATCAAACATTATGATGAGCACTACAAAGGCTATGTTCACGACAGTAGATATGTTCAAAGCTCCCAACAGCTCTCCAGAAACTAGTAAGTGATGAAGACTACATAATGTATGCCCAACGGTGCCAACAGACATCACGGCCAAAAGTAAGATAAAAGCTACACATGACATGCCCAAAGGTGCCAGCAGACACCGTGAACAACAGTAAGATAAAGACTACAAAAGACCTGATCAACAATTCCAGCAGATATCACGAACAACAGTGCGTGAGGACTCTTACTTACGTAGTCGTTCCAGTTCTACCCTGGGGTGTAGAGGTTTGCCAGAGACAGCGTCCTATTGTCTTATCAGTTGTATTCCTCCTGCCCTGTTTCCATTCTAGTCCTCTGTCCATCAGAGATTGTCTAATGTTGTACTCCCAGGGAACTCTGGGTCGTCCTGGAAATCTGAATCCCTGGCTCTTAGTTTCCCATATTTGTCGTGGTAGCCGATCTTCAACCATTCTGCAGACATGGCCAAACCATCGTAATTGAGACTCTTCTGCGTTCAGTTTGTAGTCATGCTAGATCTACAGACCCATCGCCAGGACGAAGTCCGCAGTCTTTTCCAGGTCAGCGCGGCAGCTCCAAAGCCTCTGCTTGAGCTCAGCACCCTCTGGCCAGGTCAGAGGTCGTTGGTCATCATGGGTTGGACAGTTCTGGAGAATATGTTCGGGGGTCTGGATTCCAGTACTGCATGGACACTCATTTGTATGAGATATCCTGAGGCGTTAGAGATGGCCCAGTAGTCGTAATTGAGACTGTTCCACTCGAGTCAGCAGGGGCTGCGTTTGAGGCCATATCGTATAATATGGTTGCGGGCTATGTATCTTTTTTTAATTCAATCACCTTCCCCAGAAAAATGAGGCCTCCACAAAACGTATTCAACAATTTGAGCTAATATCACGAACAACAGTAAGATGAAGACTACACCACAAATGTTCAACGATGTCAGCAGATATCACGAACAACAGTAAGATGAAGACTACACAACAAATGTTCAACGATGTCAGCAGATATCACGAACAACAGTAAGATGACGACTACACAACAAATGTTCAACGATGTCAGCAGATATCACGAACAACAGTAAGATGACGACTACACAACAAATGTTCAACGATGTCAGCAGATATCACGAACAACAGTAAGATGACGACTACACAACAAATGTTCAACGATGTCAGCAGATATCACGAACAACAGTAAGATGAAGACTACACAACAAATGTTCAACGATGTCAGCAGATATCACGAACAACCGTAAGATGAAGACGACACAACAAATGTTCAACGATGTCAGCAGATATCACGAACAACAGTAAGATGACGACTACACAACAAATGTTCAACGATGTCAGCAGATATCACGAATAACAGTAAGATGACGACTACACAACAAATGTTCAACGATGTCAGCAGATATCACGAACAACCGTAAGATGAAGACTACACCACAAATGTTCAATGATGTCTACAGATATCAAGGACCACAGTGTCATCAACACAATGAGGACACACAACAGAAAACTACCCATAACGACATGGAAACGACGATGAAAAAAATGTGTGTGTCAACAAATCAACATTTATCTAGGAAAACAGCAGATGTAAAGATGCTGACAGTTGTCTATAGACGACATCTGCAGAAAATCCTTTCCTTGGGCACTCATCGTTCTCTGATTGTTATTTAAATTCCACATCTATTTCCCCATTTACCTTTTTATTTTCCTGCCGCCTACTTCTTTCTCGTCTAGATCAGTGTTCCTCAAACGAATAGCAATCGTGTACCTCTCGAGAGTTTATTTAGTTTTACCAGTGTACCCCACTAGCCGAAGATAATTTGGGAGTAGTTTTAATAGTACTATGTTACCTTTATTGAGTTATATACCAGGCAGTCATCGTTCCGGAATCCCCAGAGAGGTAGAGATAGACCAAAGAACACGTAGAGAAGAGAACTGAAGACAGACATGAAGGGGATGAAGATGACTGAAGGCACGGGACAGGAGGATATGGCATACGTTTGTTGAATACCCACGATCCTTGGAGATTTGAAAGGTGGAAGAATGCATTTATAATTTATTACACACACACATACAAACACACACAACACACACACGCACGAATATATATATATATATATATATATATATATATATATATATATATATATATATATATATATATATATATATATATATATATATATATATATATATATATATATATATATATAGTGTATATATATATATAAAGTTATTCAATATATAGAAATAATAATTTTAAAAATTATTAAAACACCGGTAGTAATAATAATAAAAAAACAACAAGCATTCTGACAATACAGCAAATTTATATGATGAATTGCAACAAAAGTATGATAAAGTAACAACAAAAAATTCTGCTGTGTACCCTGTGCACCCCTTTCACGTACCCACGGGCGTTGCACGTACCATATTTTGGGAGACACTGGTCTAGATAATTGTCACACATATCTATTCCTTCTTTTAAGACCTCGAGTATAGATGACACTTAGAGCTTCCAGGGCTTCCTCATGGGTCTTCTAGATGCGCTGATCTGCCATTCAGATACTTCCCACGACAGATATAGCTTTCTCCACTTTTTTTTTTTTTCATCCTTGCATCTCCATGTCTGTATTGGGAGTGGTGTACTTCGTTTGTCATATGTCAATGACATTGTTTGTGGTGATTCAAATACCTTTTTCTATTTGTCAATGTAGTTAGCGATTTGGTAAACATTTCTACAACGAGATTGCTATTTATTTTAAGAGATTGACTAGAAGATGTGTTTAATCATATTTTCAGATACTTTAGTGATTATTTGTGTCTACAAATGCTCTTTTTTTTAGCGTCATTTGTGATTGTGCTGTTTTCTAGGTAAATGCATGCTTGTCCGTCACATCCGTAAGAAATATGACACAATAATAATCAGCGGACATAAAAAAGTGTAACCCGGCAACATTATCTGCACTGGAGATAAAGATAGAATTATATATTGAGACTAGATTGGAGAGAGGCCAGGAGGAAGACAGTTGATAGGATAGATAGAGCTCTCTCTGGTAGAAGTAGAACGACTAAGCAAGTAAGTAAATTATATGTTGCCTTCATTCTAGGGTTACCTAGAATATATATCAATTACATGTAACCGGATGGCCTACTATGAAAGCATTATTCTTGCTAAACAACTTTAGAGAATAACAATAACATTAAACATAAAAAATTAAATAAAACGAAATAGTACTAGAAGAAGTGGATTGATCATTTAAGTTTCAAAAACCCGCTGTTTACTAAAACGTCTAGTTTAGAACAGACTAATCTCCAGAAACTAGACGTAAACGCCGTAGTGTTCCCTTAGTCATGAAGTGTCAATGACGTAGGTGGGCCGCCCAACGCTACCTTTGGCGGGAAGCTTTTCCAGGCAAACGGCGTTGCTCTAATATTTTCGCTTTAGTCCCTGATAGAAAGCCGTTGGTGATGGTCACTTGTAGATTCTGTTGAAGAATCCGTATTCGAGTTTATTCTCAGATCTACAGTGGCGTCGGCTTTCTCATGTATATTCTGAAGACATCAGCAAAGAAACTTACAGAAGTTTTTACATTGGCAGAGAATCGCAGTTGGTGCATTCTCCAAGATATCATTCCATTGTGACCGGATGGCCTACGCTAACGCCAGTAACTCACGTTAGCATTAGATATAAGGATCATTATAAGAAAAGATCACTCATTGTAACTACTAAAGAAACATGAGGCATTTTAATTATCTCCCTTTAGGGACATTTGCAAAGTAACCTAGCTACGAGATGACGTAGTTCTAATTAGTATGTACATAATTATGATAAGTAGATTTACCCACGCCATTGAAGCCGTGTGCAAACAAAACGGCGGGAGTAACTTAGTAACCCTTGACGTCACATAATTGATATGTACATAATTATGATAAATAGGTAGCGGTTTCACTAGGCAACTAGTGACGTCAATAGGTTTTGGCGGGAATCGCCTAGCAACGGCACCGCACTAGTATAGGACTATAAAAAGAACGGTAGCGTCAGTTTAGATCAGTATCGCAAATTGCTACGTAGATTAAACGTACAGAGTACCATGCTGTTTTAGGTTGTGAAGTCCTACAACTTTGTTAGAAGACTGCTAACAGAAACTGAAAGATACTCAAGAACTATTTACTTAGAATTGTAACGCCTTCGACAATTTTATTACAAGGTATTTAAAATCTCGCTCGAATAGACATTACGATTAACTTACAGGATTTCAACATGAAACTTCTGATTGAATGTGATGAATTTACCGTGATACAACGTTAAAATATCTCCAATTATAAAGATAAAATGTAGGGATAAAAAATAATGCGTAAGATACTAGGAGACATGCTCGCCCATGCCCGCATTTCCTACCGCCATTCAAACTAACTAGTTAGACGTGCAGACGAAACGGTTTACCCTTTTTGTAGACGGGAGAGAAACGGAGATCTAAAAAAGGAAAAATATGACTGAACACGTGTTTGAATCTAGAAAGGCTAAAAGATGCAATTGGTAGTAAAAGAAAAAAAAAATCACGTCACTAGTTGACACAATGTAAGGAAATGGACAGAAAAGACCTTAGCTCTTATTCGAAACAGTCATTTCTTGGACGTTTTACGATACTTGGTCTTTTATTTGAATTCAGCGGCAAACGCCGTGGAGAAGGTTCGCGAACAAATTAAAAAAAAAAAAAAAACTAAACTTGAGAAAATTTGTTTTTTCTTAATAATAGAGTTATGAATATAAAACCTAGCTAGTTTGATAGCCCATCTTAAGCAGAGAAATAATATACTTTAAATTATACAGACGGATAGATAACAAGGAAGATATTGACAAAAGACTGTGTTGTTCATATCAGACTAGCGACTGTACGGTTCATACTTTCACTAAAGTTTCAAATTTTCGTCCTTGAGACACGCAAATGCAAAAATCAAGCTGTAATGGACGAGAGGGGGAAGGTGGAGAATTGTGGCTAAAAATAACTTTGGAGGCAGATTTGTGCAGGGTATTGCATGTAGTTGGTCCAAGAACCAAGTGTGTTTTTGTGGAAAACCAAGTAGAGACAGACGGACCAACAGACAATAATACATACTTGACTGAGATCTGACTGAAATTTGACTTTTGGTTTGTAGATTTGAAAAAGTTAGGGGGGAAGTCTGTGATTGGACAGATGTAATCATATTAGCGGGACAGAGACGCGCATTTTTGCCATTTGATATAATTCTGTCCAGAGACACAGTCAGTACTTTATAGTGGTGATTTCCCAGAAGATATTACATACATTTTAGTGGGACGCCATCATATAGCCAGCAGCTCAGCTGAGTTTTGTTAGCAATTAACTGTGTTCTCAATTCTGAATTCTGATAAGAATGAAAGCATTTATCTTGTATATTTTAATATTTCGAGTGATTGATACTGCCATATCATATAAAATGATTACGACAAGTAAGTGCTCGCTTTAGGTCCCCAGCCCAAGTTCAGGGTCTAGAGACAAACAAAATATATGGACGCCTAACTAAGACTATGGAAGGCGGATCTATTATTGAGATCAGTGGGAACATATCACCTATCTTATTGAATAAAAGGAAACAATTGAACATATCTCAGATGCAATGCAGTCTTGGGAAACTAGTACTATATGAAAACAACTGGGTAAGATGTGCTACGTTGGTCAGAGAGATCTGACCCATTCTGTGTAATGTTGATGTGTTGTGCTGTGTGTAAGAGTGGTGCAGTAAATATAGTACTGACACATGGCACAAATTTTGTTTCAGAATTGTGAGTTTCTGTTGTGGCACTAAGGTAGTGCCACATAATTAATCAAGAGTACACAAGCTGATGTGTGTGCCGCCTGGCATTTGTGTCGGTGCAGCCTGGCATTGTATTCCAGCTACAGAGAGGAGTGGGCCACAGGAATCCAGTATCAAATCTTCACAGACAAGATGATTGATTTAGTGGCCTGCTGAGGATTCACCAGAACTCTTAACTATTTATAAATATTTCCCCATCACAAATATATTGAATTTTGGGAAATATAACATTTACTACACTATATAAGTCAATGGACAAAACTCGTTGTAGTCACAGAGTGGGTGTGATGACACCACCCCAACAGCACATCCAGTAATAGTTCTCCCAGAGACATTATACATATTATTAATATTAACCAGTCTTATAAAATACCTATGTACACTAATTACATTTTATTACGCCATATATTTATGCATTCCATTTATAACTACATAACATTTCTTATGTTCTGACCAAAATAAAACATTGGTTCAGAACAAATAAATTTAGAAAAAATTTCAATATTGAAACTAAAACAGTCTGAGTTAGTTCAGTGTGTTATAGATTATATTAATATTATTAGCCTTATTAATTATCTGTGTGTGTTTGTATATTCTACTACAACACATTACATTTCAGTACCCTAGACTTTTTAACGTAGCTACATTCATAATAGTAAAAGAGATCTGTTTGAGGTCGTAGTGGTAGTAAGAAGGGCCTTCTGTAATTCACATAAACATTTATCTCAGGAGCCTTCACAGCTGACCTCATACATTACACTAGGTAACATAACAACCATACAATACCATCAAAACCACTACAAATATTGTGGTCTTGTCCAGGGATATTAAGTTTATTAAAGATATTAGAATCTCCTGGTGGGAGAATTAAACCAGTGGGGACAGATTATATAAATTTTAAAAGTGTCCCTTAAAATAATAAGGGGATAATAAAAGATGGTGAATCTTCACAGCCATTGGTAATTAGTCAGTAATTAATTAGATTTACCTTGGCCATTAATTAATTAGAATTACCTTAGTCAGTTATTAATTAGATTTACCTTGGTCATTGTTATTTTGTATGATGGCTGACCTGGCAAAATTTAGATCGGCTGCTGTGCTAACGGCGAAGGAAATGAATATGGAGGGGCAGGTTTTAATTCAGTATGTAACTTCTGAATGCGACAAGTATATTGAAAGGGAAGATAGGAGGTTAGCTGAAGAGAAGAGGTTACAAATTGAGGCTGATAAAGAACTTAAGAGGCTGCAGATTGAGGCAGAAGAAAAACAACAGCAAAGGGAGGCAGAAGAAAAAAAGGCCGAAAGGGAGGCAGAAGATAGAAGATTACAAAGGGAGCACGAATTACGACTAAGGGAGCTGGAATTACAAGGCCATGCTCCTGAAAATGGTGCCAGCCCTTTTGCCTCAGATACTACGCCTAGTCAGGGAGCCTCAATCTCAGCTATGGGGTTTCATTTAGACCATTTTGTTGAGAAAGACGATGACATTGAGGGGTACCTCAGTAGATTTGAATTATTAGCTACTACATATGGGTTAGAGAGAGAGAGGTGGAGTCTAAATTTATCACAGGGATTGAGAGATACTTCTTATGAAGTCTTTGCTAAAATGAATAGGGAAGACCAAGACAATTATGACATGCTAAAGCAGGCTTTGTTATTGAGATATGAAAAACATGATGAATTTTATCGTAAGAAGTTTAGAAATGCCAAACTGTTTGTTGCGTGCATATTTTGACGCACATATTACAAAAATCGATATGGCTATTTAATATGGAAAAGATATAGACATTCATTCATTTGTGTATGAAAATGCTGTCTATGGGAAAGCGAGATAACTCATGATTGATTTACACTTTTGATCATAGGAGTAATCGTTCTTGATATTGATTCGGCGCATGGATATGACACCCATGTCCGTACTTATTTGTTAGGGCCAGAAGATATATTAATTTGCTTATTATGTTTATGGCCTGAATTCATATGTATTACATATTATTAGTACAAGTAGAATCAGTCCGATATTGTATATTTTTGATGGGTAGGCAGGACTATATTCTTGTTATGCCGCTCTAGCGGAAGTATGAGTTGTCTTGACAAGTCGTGATGAGTTCCGAGGTACTGTTTACAATGGCGGTTACGCATTTTCCCAGGGCTGGTACATTCTTCAATAAAAATGATTTATGAAGTGTTTTTCTTCTGTAGGAGATTGTGTCTCTACTAGAGCTTGTGTTAGAGACTCTCCTAATGTACGGTACCATGTATGATTCGGACTCCAGGTAATTCCAGACCCTATTTTTGATGATCTCATGTCGGTTAGACCTAGCTGGAATTTTGTGCTTCACAACGCTAGGGTCACGTTTGTATCGACGAAGATGACGGGCTTCCATATAGCAGTTAGGTCTACGTGAAGTAACTGGATTACTGTAGAACTGTTTGGAGGAACTTTAAGAAATTATTCTTATATATTTCAAATTAACTTTGGCTTAGATATACCCTCCTGTGAGTGAGTGACAACTCAGGAAGGCGGCCATGTTACATTCCTGTCATCGTATTTTTGAATCACTGTCCAAAGAACGGGGCATGTATCTTACTATTCGGACAGTGGCAAGGAGATCTCAATTTTGATAGAAACCCCTTCCATGGTTTCATATATGATATAAACTATGAACATAAAGCAACTTTAGTTACTTACCGATCCGCCTTCACTGACGCGCTTAGTCAGATAGGGGATGCGGCCATTATGTATCATGACATTGGAAGCTATTGATGTACTACCCATTATTTATGAACGTGTCATGACTTGTGATCTGCTATGTATGCCTACAAATTGATGTGTCCACCTGTACCCATGATTTACTCGTTATGTCCCAGTGTGTGCGTCTAAATAAACTGTGTAAACAAAGATTCCAGCAGCCTGCATTGGTGCATTGTAGACACAAGTGTATGAGTGATTAGATTGGTCAGAACACGAACAGTACACCATTCGCGTTAATCACACTTTACACTTCTACTCCATATCTACACCATCCTTCTTCTTCTTCTTCTTCCGTCCTTAGCCAAAGACCGACCAAGCAGTCAGTGGCCATTGCGTCTTCAAGTATGTTGTTGTTACGCCTAAAGGCGTTTATTGGTGCAACAGAATATTAATTGTTGTTTCCGTAATCAATGTGACAAGCAAGCGGTTGATCAATCCGCTGTGCCCCCTACACCATCCTGCGTCGGTTGAATTGACCAAGTTTAGGGCCTGCTTCCCCTGGAGCCTTAGAGGGAACTACTGTTTACAGCTGCCTTTGCCTTCCCTAACTCAGGTCTAGGGCGAGTTACCCATTTACAGCTGGGTAGACTGGAGCATGCCTGATCTCAACAACTCTGTACACTACAATGGACATATACAGTAGTGACACCACAAACAACATGTTACAGTGATTGATAGTGGAGCTTTACAGAAGATTATATACAGTACTTTATAGAGCACTTTACAGTGGTGAGCCAGATTCCTGGGTCCAGCCTACGCAGTTTTGTTGTGTTGAGAATCACATTTTACATTTGCAAGAACATTTGTTTGACCACATCAACACCAGTAGGACAGCTATACAATCAATGTCAGCTTGACCTGTTCTGACAAGTGTAGCAATATCTGGGTCAGCACTTGTTGACATTTGGCACAGTACAGTCAGGATTCTAAACTAGTGATTGTTTATCCTGCTGAAATAGAAGAGCAATGTTGAACTTAAAGTGCAAATTTCATCGTTGGATCTTCTTATGTGCTCAAAAAAATTGAACAGTGTAACAATTAGAATGCAAATCTATTACTCAATAAAGTGGTAGTCTAATTTGTTAAAACTGAGCATACAGTACAATACATTACAACTGCAACACATTTCATTATATGATACACACATTGATGATTTATATGTATTTATGTTTATATATTATTTGTTTATATGTGTGATTGTTATATGTTTGCGGGCCTGGATGGGAGGTGACTAGAACAGGAAATACCAAGTGATATTGGTCTTGTTCTGGCGTTCTATAGGGAGCAATTTCTTAATTGAAACTTGCATGCAACATAGTTTGCAAATATTTGGTTAGTTGTGACGACTGTTTCATATTTGTATTTGTAACATTTTTCTGTTCTTTATTTTTTGTTTGATTTGTTTGTATAATTGTAGGTCTCATCTTTCCTTTCATTTCAGTTCTTTACACCCTTATGTTTATACACTGTGGCGTTATTTGTCTTGTTATCTTATTGCAGTTATCATCACGGTTTCTGTGATCATTTTTTTCATTTCTCCTATTTAATTTAATTTGATCTCTGCAAATGTTTTCAGATTGTCTTTTCTTGTTTGTCCTTTGTAATGTCTTTAGTTGACATATGACATAGGAGGTATAGTTGAATACACTTATATTATAGTACAGATCAGTACTTTATGATTATTATTGTTATAAAACAAAGTGTACAAGACCTGTGTAAGGCTTGTCTCCCAAAGTGATTGGTATAGGAAATATTATTTTCCACAGGTACTCAAGTGATCATTGATTACATTAAGTTATACAAGACCTTTGTAAGGCTTGTCTCCCAAAGTGATTGGCATAGGAAATATTATTTTCCACAGGTACTCAAGTGATCATTGATTACATTAAGGTATACAAGACCTTTATAAGGCTTGTCTCCCACAGTATTTGAGATATACAATTATTGTTTTCCACAGTCCACATGATAAATAAAATAACCATACAAGTTTTTCAC
>JAMPIV010007958.1:0-72382 GCA_024509875.1 Oreohelix idahoensis
TTGGGTTTTAAAAGCCTTGATTATCAGTTCAGGTTGCGACTATGTCTCTTCTTGTTACTTCAACCACCCTTCCTCAGATACCTCATTTCTGAGGTTTAAAAAACAGATTGGCGGATGGGAAAAAACATAATTGGGTCAAGAACATTGAAAAACTGTAATATATTGTTTAAAAATATTTTAAAATTCAGTATAAACGTTATCTTATGAGGACAAAATTTGTGTGTGTGTGGTGTGAAAGTGCATGGATTTTGTTTCAAAGAATGTTCCCGTGATTAAAAAAGTTGTTATTAACAAAAAACTTTCCCCCACGTATTGTCCTGATTTTGTTCCTCGGGTAACAGGCGACATAGAGCTTGCCGTGTCCCGGAAACAGGTTTCAGGAAAGCAAACTCCTACGTGAATCAAAAGATTGTCCTTGTGCCTTAATCGATCCGTCATTTAGCAAATTTTGCAAAAATTCACAGGGAATAGACTACGAGGTCGCATCCTAAATGACAAACTGCGCTATCGCTCGGGTTCCAAAGTCAATGCCGAGGAATTAAGACTCGTATTGTCTCCCTTATTACTGCCAGTGATAATTATCTGCATCAATAGAATTCCGACGCAAGACCTTTTATGACCAAACACGAGTCCAGTCAGATAGACCGATTTATTTTGTGTTCAGATTTCGCAATAGCATGATTACATGCAGCAACCTTTAAATGTCAGACAAATGCGGTGGGCATTCCTTGATGGGGCACTGCACGTTAAGGACCTCGGTAGGGAAATCAACTGCGTCCGTTGGGATATAATCGGAAATACTGGTATCTGTGCTCCAATAATACCGATTCATATATCCAGCGAGTAGCTCCAACACATAAGTCCTGAGCAATACTTTAAATTAAAATTTTATCTTTGAAAACACAATCAAACTCTAACATTTCCTAAGGTTTATTTTTAACAAAATGTCGAGTTAAAATCCGTTTTCCGGGATGAAACTGGGTTTCAACAATCAAAAAACTTTACATTTTATTTATATAATCACTTTCAACTCACTTTGGGTGTTGCAACAATTAAACCGACTTTTATTCGGTGAGTGTTATTATTATCGGGAGAGTACATCTAAGGGAAACATAAACAAATAATTTTTCAACTTTCAACCACAGTTAGGATCGCCTTAAAATGTGACCGACGTACAAACTGCGAGAAATTATGGGTTACATTATAATAATAATAAATAAGAATATGGCTGTAAAATACTTTGCTGAGCACATATATATGTTGTGTGGTGGTGTATATATATATATATAGTAAATATAATATATAATATATATATTATATATATATATATAAATATGGGGGGTGGGGGGGGGGGTGGTGTGTGTGTGTGTATATAATATATATATATAATTATGGTATATATATATAATAAATATATATATATATATAAATATATATACTATATATATAGAATATAAAAAGTATATAAATATATATAATACGTATATAGTAATACATATACATATATATGGTCAATCCTTCGCGATTTCACGATGTGTTAGGTTCCTTAGAAAACGCCCGTGAATCTCTACGGAAATCTACGAATACGAAACCAAATTAATCCTGGGAAATAGGATGTCACTAAGTGGATTTAAGTGGTCTAGAGGTTGTACGTAAATAACGAGACAAGACTCTATGAGTTAAGCAAAGTCCGAAGAAGATAGAATTTTGAGTATGAAAATGACAGTGACTGTGGACAGATGAGACTATTCGGCTCAAGTGGGGATTAGAACCTGATTTGAACTCTCCCTTGCCACTCGTGACATGACAACAATTGCCTATAGCCTCACCCCCCTCTGACATAGGGTTGTTATAAACTAAAGGAGATAGGTTAATCTAAGACCACAGACTACACTATACAGAACGGATATATATACGTAAAGTACAGTGATAGTATCCTGATCCAGTTTGCACTATATGTAATAGTTTTGTATACACAATCAACAAGATAAAATTCGGTTCACACAGCAAAGAAATATAATATCGCGCACTGTTGCACAGACCTGAAAAAAAGCAAAGAACCAATTAAATAGATAGCCACTTAAAATCACAACCACATTGTTAAGGTCAGTCTGTTTTTTTAAGCCAGGGATGTTTTCTTTTTATCTGTAGTCTAAGGGAACTTACTGGTTGTATCTTTTTGGTATAAGTTAGATTTAGTTGTTATCTTCCCTTGACTTGACAAGTTGTCCATTTAAGGAGTTTTATAGATCAGTTTCCAGGAAAAGTTTTGGACTGGTCCCGTGTAAGCTCAACTCAGGGCTTGCGACTATCTGGGCATGCGCAATGATTTGCGCGGGACCAGTGGACTGGTCCTTTAGAACAGTCTCCTGGGCGTTTTCGGCTGAGAAGGTAGTCAGCATGTATTTTCCTCTGCCCATGTGATCGGAGATAGAGTTTTCTGAGTGTTAGAATATGTTTGAGATTGTCCCCGATATTTCTCGGTGTTTCTGAGTGCCAAGAAGATGATGTATATTAAGTGATTTATTCCTGGATTGCTGTAAAGGTAAAAAGTACTCTTGACTCTATTTTGTAGCTTAGATGAACTTTGCATATTTTTGAAGCCCGGCACTCGTGCGGTCTTTACCGCCAAAAGATGTACATGACTTATTTGTCAAAAGGGAAAACCAGAGAAGATTTTACATATTTGAAGCCTGGCACGTCGTGCGGTCTTTACCGCCTAAAGATATACCTGACTTGTTGTGTCAGAAGAGATATAGATTAACATTGAGTACTTGGAAGCCCGCTCCTTATGCGGCATGTTTTGCTAAAGATATACCTGACTTGTGTTTGTGTCAGAAAAGAGATATAGATTAACATTGAGTACTTGGAAACCCGCTCCTTATGCGGCATGTTTTGCTAAAGATATACCTGACTTGCTGTGTCAGAAGATACATAGACTAACATTAAGTACTTGGAATCCCGCTCCTTATGCGGCATGTTTTGCTAAAGATGTACCTGAGTTGCTGTATCAGAAGAAATATAGATTGACATGCTACTAGCACTGCGATACATGCTGGCTACTCGAGATTTATTGATGCAAGATGTATTGAACTTTTGTTTATGTCCATGTGCTTGAACCTTGTCCAAATGACAGTAATATTTTGATGTCAACGTATGTCGCCGTTGTCCTGTAATAAACTTTTGAAACGTCACCATGTCGTTATTAAAGCTCCATGACTTCTAAGTGTGGGGTACTGTGTTGTCTTCGTGACTGCAGCCCTTGTGGCGTATTCTATGTCAGGAAGAAAGTGATATAAGTAATCTCAACAGTGATGGCCAGTGTGGCCTATGGTCAGAAATGAACTTCTACACACATTCACTCTGTCAGTCACCCTGCTGGGGAAAAATAGAATGATTAGTGATTGAAACCACAATCTAACTGGTGGGGCATCAAATTTAGCCTCCACTTCCTACTACTACAAGATTTGCTACTGTCTCTGTCCTGCTGACTCTGCCTAAACGAATGTTTACACAGCTTCCAACTCGTTAGGCGATATGCGCCGCTAACTAAAACACTGGACTGCTACACTCGTAGACTTTTATAACATCGATTACTCAAAGGCTATCCTCTAAGGATATCATCAGATCCTACTGGTCACGGCTATCTTCTCTCCCTCTCTCTCTCTCTCTCTCTCTTTTTGCTTCAGTGTCTCTCTGACACTCTCGACATCTGCTGAGGTGGCGTCTCCGTTACGCCCTCTGTGATGAAGTACATTGATACAGCGATAAAATCATTAATTATATGTAATAAAGTCATAATAATATGTATAGAATTAGTAAAGTTGTACCGCGTCTTTTTCCCTGCGCCAGAAAACGCATTGATTTAGGTAGGATAAAACGTAGTCTAAAAACATTATTGCCGCGCTGGTAGTATTGGACTTTATAACCCGCCCGTCAAGGGTTAACGATAAAAATTTGAAAAAATCTACTAGCGTTGTGGTTCCAGGAAAGATAGTAAGAATAAAACACACGAACGCATAAGACTGAGAGAGCGGACACATGCTGCCGGCTTGTCAAGTGTTAGAAGTTTGAATTAGCTACTCAGGCCGACAGTGCGAGACGATGCCGTTAGCTTGTGTCGAAAACGATGTCGCGAGCTTTAAAATTTAAAAATAAACCGCCAAGTCCAATACATTTTCTAACAAAAGGCACACTGTAGAATCATATATACACACACGCATAATTACTTCCTGCCGGGAAAAAGGAAGATCTGCGATGATTTTTTATAACATTCAAGAAGTTGAGACTTAGAAAAGAACGAACACCAAAATGGAAAATATATTGAATTCTTTATTAATAGGTTTAAGGTCATAAAAGTTAGCTAGTCTTAGAGCTGGTCTTGTCCTGATGGGTAATATGCTTTCGAATAAAAAATCCGACAGATAGAAATAAAGTTATGGACAAAAGACTGCATTTGTTCGTACAGACAGACCAACACATGCTCGTTTGGACTTGCACTAACGGTAACATTTTTTTGACGCGTCCTTGAAAAAGGCAAGAAAGGGTACATGTAGAAAGGGGTAGACAAGGGGAGAAAAAAATTATGGGATGGCTCAAACTGAATATGTTTTTTTTGGTAGTGTTAGGCCAAAACCAAGTTTATTTTTGGTAAATGCCAAGTTCGGACGGACAGACCGACAGAAGTACACTAACATTGGACCGAAATTGGACCTAAGATTTAAAAATTTGAATGGAAAATCTTAGTAGTAGATCCCATTGGTCAAAACATTTCATATTATTGAGTACATTCAAAGGCTTGACGCCATTTGTAGAAGATAGTCCCTAGAGCAGGACGTTGTGTATTTCTGGGAAAAGTGATTAGCCTTATTAAAGCAAATATATATTAAAGTAATAGGCATCACAGTTCAGCCAGCAGTATATCTGGAGTCTGCTATTCAACGTACCTGTGTTTTTTCATTGAATTTCTGGTAAGACCGACATTATTCATATATATTTTGTTTTAAAATGTGAGTGAGAGATGCTGCCATCACGACTGTAAGTAATCAGGTCCCAAGCTGATTTGGGCAGGGCCTGAATGTATAATTAGGCTATAACACATTGCCAGTTTTGTAAATGCACATGTTTTGTGTAATAAAAAGGTTTTCTTAGGTGACCAGAGGGACACAGCTCACCTATCCTATTGTATGGCAGAAAAGAAAGATTAATAATCTTATTGCAGATGCAGTACCACCTTTGTAGGAGAGACATGTGAACAACACTGGTACACTGTGGAATGGATGTGCTGGATTGGTCCATTAGATATGACCCAGCTCTTTATTTCTTATGTATTCTCTTTTGTATATATATAAAACACAGTTGAAGTAAGAAATCAACAAGGAGACATTATTTCATTGTTACAGGGTTTGTATCGGGCACTAGTCCGGTGCCAGATGTCTATGAGAAGCAGTGAGAAGTCGTTTCATGCACAGTAGTGACAGGGACCTGCAGAGTCTACCCTGTTACTTTTGGCCATTATCATAGCGAAATCGTGTGACACCAAGTACAGACTGTTCAAGTGTGCCCAGATAAGTAAAATATCTGGCACCCTAACTCTACATCAGCTTTAAGACCAGTACACTCCTGTATAACAAGAATAAACTATTTCCCCAGAGAACTTAACAGTGACATTGTATATTAAAGAGACTGGGAGTGATGATAGAATCCCAAACAGCCATCCAGTGTTAGAAACCAGTAATAGCAACATTTTTGTAACACTATTAGTATAGTTTAACAGTATTTGTTTGGACAATTGTCCCTTTGGGTCTAAAATTTACATTTTTTGTATATATCTTGAATTCTTTTCATTTTAAAGTCCTGACCAGAAGAATACTAGGTTCAGGACCAAATAAATCATACAGAAAATTATTAATTGTACAAATTTATCCCAGGTGTTATTTCCTTTAATCATAGACCTTAATACTTGTTTGTATAGATGTGTATTATTGTTAAAGTACCATCACACCACACTTGCATATCCCTAGACATTAGACGTAGCTATCATTCATACTAGTCAAGAATAAGTCTGCTTGAGGCCATAAGGTGGTAGCAGCAAGGTACCCTGATAACTCAACCCTAATTTTGTTAGCATCAGGGACCTTCACAGCTGGCCTCATTCAGTACAATAAGGAAACATATCAACAACATTTCATAACATCAAAATCCACCACAATAAATTGGGGTCTCGTCCGGGATTTGAACTTGTTAGTTGTTTAGAAATTTAAATATTGTAGCACAAGTGTCCCCAAAAGTTATAAAAGTATTTAAAAGGGAAAATAAAAGCTGATGAACTGTTAAGAGCCAGTAATTAGTTAATTGATTGGTTAATTAATTAGTTAGTGTTAGTACTCTGTTAATTAAGAGTTTTGAAAATTGTATTAGAACATTTTAAAGATTGATATTATGGCAGACCTAGCAAAGTTCAGATCTGCTGCTGTGCTGGCTGCAAAAGAGATGAATATGGATGGACCAGAGTTGGTTCAGTATGTCACTTCAGAGGTGGATAAATTTATTGCACGAGAAGAGAATAGGCTAGCTGCAGAAAGAAAATTAGAAGTTGAGAAAGAAATTAAAAGGTTGCAGATTGAGGCTGACAAAGAGGCTAGGGCATTGGAGGCGGATAGGGAGGCTGAAATAAAGCGGCTCCAAATTGAAGAAAAAAGGCCGAAAGGGAGGCTGAGGAAAGAAGACTGGCTGCTGAAAAGGAGAAGAGATTGGAAGCTGAAAGGGAAGACAAGCGATTGGCTGCAGAAAGGGAAGCTGAAAAGGAGGAGAAGAGATTACAGAGGGAGCACGAGCTACGACTAAAAGAGTTCGAATTTCAAGGCCATGCTCCTGAAAATGGTGCCAGCCCTTCTACCTCCGATGCCACTGCTAGTCAGGGAGCCTCAACTTCAGCTATGGGGTTCCATTTAGACCATTTTGTTGAGAGGGACGATGACATTGAGTCATTTTTGTCTAGATTTGAGGTTTTAGCCACCACCTATGGGTTGGAGAGGGAAAGGTGGAGTTTAAAGTTATCTCAGGGTCTTAGGGGAACATCTTATGAAGTGTTTGCCAAGATGAGCAAAGACGACCAAGACAATTATGACATGTTAAAGCAGGCTCTTTTGCTAAGGTATGAAAAGAACGGAGAATTTTACAGGAAAAAGTTTAGAAATGCCAAGCTACTGTCGGGTGAGACCTATCACCAGTTCTCTGCACGTTTAGAGACGTACTTGGAGAAATGGACTGCTCTGGGAAAACCCAAGATCTTAAAGAGATGATCCTTATTGAGCAATTGAGAGAGTCCATGGCTCCAGACTTGAGAAAGTTTCTCATGGAACAAGGTGCAGAGAGGCTGAGTGAGTTACTTAATGTCGCTGAGAGGTATCAGGCAGCTCAGGCAGAGGTAGATGGCGCTAAAAAGAAACAGATTGACGATTATAAGGCTCCACAAAACTCTAATAGATTTGATAACAAAGATCAGGGGAACAAAGGTAAGCACAATTTTGATAGGCCACGCAATGATTTTAGAAACAAAAACCCACAATTCAATGATAGGAAATATGATGAAAGAAAACCTTTTCATCAAGGTAGATTATATTGTAAATGGTGTAAGAGGGAAGATCATGACATCAAATTTTGTCATAAGAAAACTTCTGGATTTGCTGCTATGAAGATGGGGAACAAGGGAAAAAAGGACAAACCTACTGGACAGCAGAAACCTTATCACCCCCCCCCCCCCAGTGTGTGCGGATGTAGTCTGCAATTGGGTCACCATTAGGTGTCTCTATGATACAGGCTTAGATTTTGATTCTGTTGTGAGTGCGCATTTGGTGAACCCAGATCAGTATACCACAGAAACAGTGGAGATACAAGGGGCGACCAAGGACATACCACTTATGACACTTCCCATTGCCAGGATAACGGTGAAAACTCGCTATGTGGAAGGAGTAATCAGAGCAGCAGTGATAGACGCACCCATCTACCCTCTGATATTGGGGTGTCGTTATGTCTTCTTGGGGGCTCCCAAGAGACCTCTGGTCATGGCAACAGTGCAGACCAGATCACAGTCCAAGAAGGAAGAATATGAACCTATAAATACTCATCCAGAAGAGATGAGGAAGGCACAGGCTGAGGATAGGTCACTGAAGCCGTGCTTTCAAAAATTGCGTAACTGCCATACACCTCCAAGCAAAGGAGAATTTTACATGAAGAATAAATTGTTATATAGGAAGGCCGGAACTGGTTCAAATGGTCACGGACAACTGGTACTTCCCAAGATGTTTAGGGCAGACGTAATACGGAGTTTACATGTTGGAAAAGATGGGGACCACGAGAAAGTAGGTACCATCTGCCAAAAGGTTTCTCAAAAATATTATTGGCCAGATGAAAAGATAATTATTGAGAATTTTGTCGAAGCCTGCGGCATATTTCATGAGGGAACACCCACAAGTGGGGACAATAATAATCAGGACCTAGAAACGCCACGGGGCAAACTTAGGCCTGAAAATGGAAAGAAAAATAAAATTAATAATGTAGACAAAGTGGAATGGGAACCCCCTTTTCACACACAGTCTTCACTTGAATGTGTTAGAATGGCAACTCTGCGTCGAGTACAAAGAGTGATTTTACCCCAGAATAAGCCGACAGTCCCTCGGTCGGAATTATGTGAACTGGGTGAAGGTAAAAGAGAGAGAAGATCTCTCACAAGGAACTTAAAGTGGGGAGAAAACCCCAGGAAACGAATAGGTAGTGGTAGATTCTTGTGTGATGACACAAGGAAGAAACGTCCTCAACACAAGGCTTCCAGTATTATGAAAAATATGTCAGAAAAATTAAAAGTCCATATGTAACATTGTTAAGGACATGGACAGATGAGAAGGCAGAAGAGACTGTTACCTCATCATACCAATATGTGAACGAGCTGACCACTCGTCTTAAAACTGGCTGGAAACTTGCAAATGATAATCTCAGACAAGCCAGGAAAAAACATGCTGCCTATTTTAATAAGAAAGCTAAGGATAGAGAATTATTTGTGGGAGAGAAGGTGCTTCTTCTACTGCCCGGCAGCCATAACAAACTACAAATTGGATGGCAAGGTCCATATACTGTTCTAGAGAAGGTGTCTAGAACAAATTATAAAATCGACAAGAAGGGAAAGAAAAAATATATCATGTGAACCTTCTAAAGAAGTATCTGGACAGGGAAATCCAGGAAGGAACACACTTAATGTCCTTGTCGATAGCAACAGGGATGAAGAATGAACCGCTCACCTCCCATGAGTATCCCTTGAAAACATGTGAGACACCTGCACATGTAAAAGTCAGTAAACACTTGACGAAAAAACAGAGGGAACAGGTTCAAAAGGTTCTGACTGATCATACGGACGTGTTAACGGACAAACCGGGGCACACGAATTTGTTGGAATATGATATGAAACTAGTAGACCCAACACCGATCTGTATGAGAGCCTACACGATCCCGTTTGCCAAGGAGAAAGCTTTGAAAGAGGAGATTGAGTACCTATTGAAAGAAGGAATTATTTCTCATAGCGAATCTCCCTATAGTTCCAGTGTGGTTTTGCTGAGAAAACCCTCTGGAGAACATCGTCTGTGTATAGATTACAGGAAACTGAATGCTGTCACAGAAAATCAGGTGGATCCATTACCTGACACAAATCAATTATTTGCCAGGCTAAACAAGGCAAAATATTTTTCGAAGGTGGATCTGAGCAAAGGCTATTATCAGATTCCAGTGAAGCCTGAGGTCAGACCTTATTTGGCGTTTAGCACTTCGGAAGGACATTATGAATTCAACATGTTACCTTTTGGGTTGAAAAATGCTCCGAGTGTATTTTCTAGGATGATGCGAAAATTGTTGGATCCACTAAATAACCCATGCATCACTAACTTTATGGATGATATCCTCATTGCTACAGAAACATTTGAGGAACACATTAACTCTTTGACTATGCTGTTTGATAGACTAAGAGAGGCTAATTTGACGGCTAGACCAACAAAATGTTGTATTGGTTGTAAAGAGTTGGAGTTCTTGGGACATACTGTGTTTCAGGGTAGTATGACCCCTGACCCCAAGAACCTTGAAAAATTGCAGAGAGCACCTAGGCCACAAACAAAGAAAGACGTGAGATCTTTCGTGTCGTTGTGTGGATTCTATCAGAAATATATCAAAAATTTTAACTCTATTTGTGCTCCTCTGACGGATTTAACTCGCAAAGGAAATCCTGATAGAATTGTTTGGTCAGCCCAATGTGAATCAGCCTACCAAGAGTTAAAGGAAAAACTTACAAGCAAGCCTATCTTGAAATTACCTGATTTGAGTCAGGAATTTGTGGTGAGAAGTGACGCAAGCAATGTGGGCCTGGGGGCTACGTTGTTGCAAAGGTCATCGTCACCAGAGGGAGAGCTGAACCCAGTCGCTTATGCTAGCCGCAAGTTAAACAAAGCGGAGCAAAACTATTCAACAAGCGAAAAAGAATGTCTAGCTTTGATCTGGGCAATACGAAAGTTCCAGATCTATCTATATGGTAGAACATTCGTGGTCCAAACGGATCATCAGCCTCTCGTATTCTTATCACAGGCCAAGCATGAAAATGCCAGATTATTACGATGGTCGTTATTATTACAGCCATATCAATTTACCATTGAATATATTCCGGGGTCACAGAACGTGGGTGCAGATTTCCTCAGTAGGCATCCCTGTGATCCAAATCAGAGTATTCAGCAGGCGTAGGGAATTAATTTTATCTATGTGTATCACTGTTTTGGAACTAGCATCAGGCATGTTCTTAAGTGGGGAGATGTGTGATGAAGTACATTGATACAGCGATAAAATCATTAATTATATGTAATAAAGTCATAATAATATGTATAGAATTAGTAAAGTTGTAACGCGTCTTCTTCCCTGCGCCAGAAAACGCATTGATTTAGGTAGGATAGAACGTAGTCAAAAACCTTATTGCAGCGCTGGTAGTATTGGACTTTATAACCCGCCCGTCAAGGGTTAACGATAAAAACTTGAAAAAAATCTACTAGCGTAGTGGTTCCAGGAAAGATAGTAAGAATAAAACACACGAACGCATAAGATTGAGAGAGCGGACACATGCTGCCGGCTTGTCAAGTGTTAGAAGTTTGAATTAGCTACTCAGGCCGACAGTGCGAGACGATGCCGTTAGCTTGTGTCGAAAACGATGTCGCGAGCTTTAAAATTTAAAAATAAACCGCCAAGTCCAATACATTTTCTAACAAAAGGCACACTGTAGAATCATATATACACACACGCATAATTACTTCCTGCCGGGAAAAAGGAAGATCTGCGATGATTTTTATAACATTCAAGAAGTTGAGACTTAGAAAACAACGAACACCAAAATGGAAAATATATTGAATTCTTTATTAATAGGTTTAAGATCATAAAAGTTAGCTAGTCTTAGAGCTGGTCTTGTCCTGATGGGTAATATGCTTTCGAATAAAAAATCCGACAGATAGAAATAAAGTTATGGACAAAAGACTGCATTTGTTACCAACTTGGGCTGATTGTTTCGTACAGACAAAATGGATTGACCTAAAACACAATGCTCGTTTGGACTAGGCGTAATGGCACTAACGGTAACTGCATTTTTTGACGCGTTTCCTTGTAACATTTTTTGACGCGTCCTTGAAAAAGGCAAGAAAGGGTACATGTAGAAAGGGGTAGACAAGGGGAGAAAAAAATTATGGGATGGCTCAAACTGAATATGTTTTTTTTGGTAGTGTTAGGCCAAAACCAAGTTTATTTTTGGTGAATGCCAAGTTCGGACGGACAGACCGACAGAAGTACACTAACATTGGACCGAAATTGGACCTTAGATTTAAAAATTTGAATGGAAAATCTTAGTAGTAGATCCCATTGGTCAAAACATTTCATATTATTGAGTACATTCAAAGGCTTGACGCCATTTGTAGAAGATAGTCCCTAGAGCAGGACGTTGTGTATTTCTGTGAAAAAGTGATTAGCCTTATTAAAGCAAATATATATATTAAAGTAATAGGCATCACAGTTCAGCCAGCAGTATATCTGGAGTCTGCTATTCAACGTACCTGTGTTTTTTTCATTGAATTTCTGGTAAGAACGACATTATTCATATATATTTTGTTTTAAAATGTGAGTGAGAGATGCTGCCATCACGACTGTAAGTAATCAGGTCCCAAGCTGATTTAGGCAGGGCCTGAAGGTATAATTAGGCTATAACACATTGCCAGTTTTGTAAATGCACATGTTTTGTGAAATAAAAAGGTTTTCTTAGGTGACCAGAGGGACACAGCTCACCTATCCTATTGTATGGCAGAAAAGAAAGATTAATAATATTATTGCAGATGCAGTACCGCCTTTGTAGGAGAGACATGTGAACAACACTGGTACACTGTGGAATGGATGTGCTGGATTGGTCCATTAGATATGACCCAGCTCTTTATTTCTTATGTATTCTCTTTTGTATATATATAAAACACAGTTGAAGTAAGATATCAACAAGGAGACATTATTTCATTGTTACAGGGTTTTTTATCGGGCACTAGTCCGGTGCCAGATGTCTATGAGAAGCAGTGAGAAGTCGTTTCATGCACAGTAGTGACAGGGACCTGCAGAGTCTACCCTGTTACTTTTGGCCATTATCATAGCGAAATCGTGTGACACCAAGTACAGACTGTTCAAGTGTGCCCAGATAAGTAAAATATCTGGCACCCTAACTCTACATCAGCTTTAAGACCAGTACACTCCTGTATAACAAGAATAAACTATTTCCCCAGAGAACTTAACAGTGACATTTTATATTATAGAGACTGGGAGTGATTATAGAATCCCAAACCGCCATCCAGTGTTAGAAACCAGTAATAGACAAATTTTAGTAACACTATTAGTATAGTTTAACAGTATTTGTTTGGACACTTGTCCCTTTGGGTCTAAAATTTACATTTTGTATATATCTTGTATTCTTTTCATTTTAAAGTCCTGACCAGAAGAATACTAGGTTCAGGACCAATAAATCATACAGAAAATTATTAATTGTACAAATTTATCCCAGGTGTTATTTCCTTTAATCATAGACCTTAATACTTGTTTGTATAGATGTGTATTATTGTTAAAGTACCATCACACCACACTTGCATATCCCTAGACATTAGACGTAGCTATCATTCATACTAGTCAAGAATAAGTCTGCTTGAGGCCATAAGGTGGTAGCAGCAAGGCACCCTGATAACTCAACCCTAATTTTGTTAGCATCAGGGACCTTCACAGCTGGCCTCATTCAGTACAATAAGGAAACCTATCAACAACATTTCATAACATCAAAATCCACCACACCCTCTCTCGTTGACTTTATCAGAACTAGGAATGTTCACCCTCTCTCCTGGTTTCTGACGACTGCACTAATGACTTGATGACCAAGCCCAAGGTAGTTGACTAAAATATAGAAGCTGCTCTGCTGCTGAACACTTTCTTGACTTTCCTCCGATAACCCGCTCCAAATAACCTGGAGAGAAGGTTAAGATTCCGTGCTGCTATTATATCTGGGTGTAGTTAGCAGATGTGGTTGTCCCTTCATTATTTGTGTCTCTCTTCTACACACTTGAGTCAACAGTTCTTCACATCAAAGAATTCTTTATCCGATCTTTCATTATTTTTTTTCTCAGATATATTTACTTGTCTACAAATGCATAGACATTACTCTATATGTGACCTTTATACTGTTTCGATATGATTTCAGTTTCACTGGCCACAAGATCCCATTAATTTGAAAGACATGCCGATGAATGGAGAGTACGAAATAACGTCTGCTGGAGCCAGAAAAGATGTGCATAAGTATGAAGACCAGTTCTTTGAGACGGTCATATTCAAGATCAGACTGGCAAGACGTCCTATGTACATTATAGTCAGGTAAGATAGACTCGTGAGTCCTATTAGCAGAGTGGTTAGAGCGCTGGTCTCTTGCGATGCCGTGTTCGATTCATGGTATTAGCACGCTCCAGTCTACCCACCTGTAAATGGGAACCTGACTTTGCTCTTGAGTTAGAGAAGGAACTTGTCACTCCACCTCTCAATGCTGGACCTAGAGTAGTGAAGTCTCTAATACTTCGCTTCCTTCTGCGGCAGTATCTGCAATCGTACTATCTTTATCTTTAAGATAGTGTAAGTAAATAAATTAAGGGGCTGCTGTAAAACTGGTAAGGAATATAAGTATATAAACCAATAAAAAGGTATTGAATCAGTTCTACAAATAACGGTTCACATGAAACAAGGGACGTTTCGGGTTTTATTCTTCGTCAGCCACAGTTACAAACAGGTGACAAGGACAAGAATAACATATAGGTACTACAAAAACATAAGATGATGAGAAACATATACTAAATGAGCGATACAAGCAGGTGGAAAAAGTAAACACCCACAGTGATGAGCGAAAAAAGAGCACTAATAATATATGAAACTCGTAAAACCTGAAAGAAATACCGAAACAAGAAAGTAAATAATCAACGAAACTAAAAAAAGATTGAACAAAACTTCGGAACAAGTAAAAGATCACTTAGCTAGATCCGTAGATGCTTGGAATAAAACACTGAGGTACCTTGTCCAAGAAAACGTCTAAGGAAGACGTTTTATTGGTTTATATACTTATAAGATAGCCTCAGACCCATGTAGTTCTTGGGGTCTCTGATGAGACAAAGAAATAATAGGATTACCCGTCTCTCTGGCGTGTGGTCTTCTTCTTCTTTGATCCATAACCACCGGTTGTCAAAGCAGTCAGTGGCCATCACGCCTGTTGGCATCTTGTAGGGTATCAATAAACTTCTTCACTTTGCTCGGTCGGCAGCCATTCTTCGTGCAGTGCCCCAGCTCTGGTTTATTCTTTGCATCTCGGCCTCCACAATTCTCCGTCAAGTTGTTTTTGGTCGACCTCTCTTTAGTATTCAGAGTCCATAGCATAGCTGTTGTTATGATGGTATCGTTTCCTTCTTCTGAGGACATGGCCAACCCAACTCCAGCGTCTGCCACCTATGATGGTGTGTATGTCCTCTTGGTTGCACCGAGTGAGCAGTTCTTGATTGTTGATGGCATTCGGCCTTAGGCAGATTGTGTGGAAAGAGGACAATTTCAACTTTTCCTTGTGTGTTACTTTTCCTTCCGCTCCATAGAGAAGCACAGCAAGTACACAACTCTCATATAATCTTAATTTTATGTTTGTGCTATGCTGGGAAAACTTTCAAATGTTGTTGCAAAAGTTGTTCTCGCTTTATTTATTATGTAGTTGATGTCTTTGCTTGTTCCGACGTCTGGTGTGACTATGCATCCTAGGTATGTGAAAGTATCTGTCTATTCTGTGTCTATTCTAGCTTCTGGTTTGACTATACTTCCAAGGAAAAAAAAACAGATTGACTGAATAAGTGAAAACAGAATGTGGTACAAGGCGATTAACATGAGTTTGAGCATGAGGTTGGCAGCCTCATCATATAAAACGCATTGCTACAGAAACCACCGCCCGATGCAAGTGCATGAAAATGCTTGTTGCAGGTTTTCTGCAAGCGGACCAACTGCATTGGTGGCTCTAGGTCCATACAGGCGAAAAGGAAAAAGGAAATGAATATTCAAACGTACCCAAATTGTAATGGCCTGTAATGAATTAAGACCTTTTCTTCCCCCTTCTTTTTCAATCTTAGCCTACTGCTACCGGTCAATTTGTTGGCGGTTTTAGGAATCATATCATTCATCTTGCCACCTGATGAGCCAGAAAAAGTGGCAGTTCCCATTGCAGTCTTACTGTCATTCACTGTGTTCCTTAACGTCATAGACAACAATATACCGCCATCGTCAGACCATATCTCTCTGTTGGGTAAGTCCTCGTATTGTCTGTATCTGCCTTTAAATCAGTGTTTTTATGCATGGAGGCATGTCTGGAGTCATCCTTATATGACCACCAGATACAGATAAGCACAGTGCTATAATGTATAGATGTGTAAGTGAACTTCTGTCTATGAGGCTAATTACACCATCACTGACTCTTGAAATCATCCACATACTTCCAGGGATTCCCCCTGTGGTGACACATGTTGAGAACCCAGCATTGCACACTAAGCTTGGAGGAGTCACTTGAGCCCCAGACGTAACTCTGGCTTTTACCTAGTTGGCTGTATGCAGGAGGATCTCACTGTGGACCCATGACAAGCAGGTTGAGCTGAAAAATGGCTCTGTGTAGGACATGACAATTCCTTGGCAGAGCCCATAACCAAAGCATAGTATTTTAACTCTGCCCCTTGGATGGTTGGAATGCACAGAATGCCACACGCTTTTTTCCTCCTAGCTTGGGAGCAGATGTGATTATCCTTTGCAAGCAAGCCAAGCTGCAGCTCATGACTTGGAATTGAAGAAAAGCCACAGGAAAAGCCAAGATCTACAGTGCAGATAATACAAAGGACTCTGTTCAACTTGGTATTGGCTGCATAAGAGCTAGAAGCTCAGCAGCCTTAGAAACAACAATAACAAATCAGTGTTTCTTAACTCTTAAAGGACATAGAAGTTTTCCCATGCATGACATAAGGAATTGTCTGTCACTCTGAGTTTTCACATAGGGTTAAAGTTTAAGGGTTGGTTCTTTCCTATTTTTTTAAAAAAGTATGGTAATGATACTTAGTTGTAAAGGACACTAAATGAGGAAATTGAAAAACTAGAATAAATCGAAACAAAACTTACTCCAGATAGACAGGCGCCAAAAAATAGCCTCTTGTCATGAGCTGCTCGGATAACTGGCGCTGAATACAAACCCCTCGTCCTTAAAGAATTAACCTGCGGTGCAAGGTTGGGGTCCCGTGCATGAATTCTAGGGGCTCCGTGTAGATAAGTTAAAAAGTAAAATGTTTAATTATGCATTTAGCAGAGGAAAGATTAAATGATTATTTTTATAGGGAAATAGCTTACCCGCAATTTCACGAAGACCGAGGAAACATTAATATTTATAAGGGAAATAACTTACTCAAAAGATAAATGTAAAGGTGCTGTCACGTGCTGGCCTTCAAAGCATCAGTGTTGCCTCTCGTAGGTGGATTCACCTTTATCTAGATGTTTTTGGCCCCATCTAGATGTCATTTTCTTTCATTAGTTGAAGAACGCCACCTAGATTTCGTCCAAAGTAGCCCAAATTCGTCAAAAGCAGCCCAAAAATCGCCCAAAGTAGCCCAAGTCGCCGATATCTAGGGGTTTTTTTTTTCAAAATTTAGAGTGGCAACGCTGCAAGGCATGTATACACTGATTAGACAACGCAGACTTTGCAGGCTTGGCCATGTCCGCCGCATGGAAGGAAGATGATCGCATCACCAAAGATATTTTCTATGGACAACTGGCAGCTAGCAAAAGAACAGTCGGGCGACCGCAACCGAGGTTCAAATATGTGTGCAAGAGAGGCATGAAGGTAGCCTACTTGACATAAATTCAGCAACCTAGGAGGATGAAGCTGCCGATCACATCAATTGGCGATGCGCTCTATGGCGCCACCTCAGATTGGGCGAAAAGAAGCTCTCACAACAAACAGAAGAGTAAAGAACCAGTATTGTCGACTCAAGTCAATCGACTCAGACTCGAGTCAGAGTCACCAGGGCGACTGCAGGGGGCAGTATGCTTGAGAAGATAATATTTCTAAAATGTAATATTGAAAAATAACTTTGGTCGAATTAAAAAGTCAGTAATTAAAATTAGTAAAAGTACTAAAATTTATATTAATATTTTTCATTATTATTTGTAGTGATTGTTGCTATAAACAGTGTTACTGTTAGATCTAAAATGAGGCTCGACTCGGGACTCGACTTGAAGCCAATGCTAGGGACTTGCGACTCAACTTGAGACTCGTTAGGAAATACTTGACAACAGCTCTGCAAAGAACACGCCAAAAGGAACATGAGGAACAAAAGAAATAAAAAACAGCTGAGACTTATCACCTCAGGGACGGTTTCCCTTAGTCAGTGATGACTGAAAGGGGCTACTACCATTAAAGTATTTGGCACCCGGGGCGGATCCTACCTTTGACACTTCCCTCCCATCAAGAAAAACACTTGCAAGTATATTCAACAGAAAGTACTATTATAATAGTGTCCGATGGCACCATCCCCCCCCCCCCCCCCAGACTGTCACCCAGGATGGACCACCCTCTCGGACCCCCTCCCCTCCCCCCCCCCCTCCTTTTCCCTTATGAAAGGCAACTGGCTACAAATATTACTATTAACTTCCCCGAAACTTCACGTAGAACGAAGCAGCATATAAATAAACATAAGCGTATCAGAAGCACGTAATAAAATCTCCGTCCCAATTAATCGTGGTGCCATGTGTCGGTCCTGGTGATCTCCGAGAAATCAAAGAAAACAATAGAACTACTTCTCCTTCAGTCTTAAGAGGCCATTAATATGAGGTTGTGCATGGTATGTGACAGCATCATTTCGTAAAACAAATTGCTATAGACATCAGCGCTGTAAGAGTGTATGAATACTTTGGTGCAGACTTCCTGTGGACCATCTGCAGTGTGGTGGGCCCCCTGCCAGACGTCGGAACAAGCAAAGACATGAACAACAGAATAAATAAAGCGAGAACAACCTTTGCATCAACATTTGAAAGTCTTCCCAGTACAGCACAAACACAAAATGAAGATTATATGAGAGTTGTGTACTTCTCTGTGGAGCGGAATGCTGGAAAGTAACACAGAAGGAAATGTTGAAATTGTCCTCTTTCCACACAATCTGCGTAAGGCCGAATACCATCACCAATCAAGAACTGCTTACTCGTTGCAACCAAGAGGACATGCAAACCATCATAGCTGGCAGACGCTGGAGTTGGGTTGGCCACGTCCTCAGAAGAGGCTCCGATACCATCATAACAACAGCTATGCTATGGACCCATGTAGGAATATTAAAGAGAGGTCAACCAAAAACAACTTGACGGAGAACTATGGAGGCCGAGATGCAAAGAACATTACCTGTTACTGAATTTATAATTGACATAATTGTGGGGAGGGGGGGGGGAGTGGTGTTAGGGGAAGGTTCTACAATATTTTCTTCATTGACTTTTATGGAGACTGTATATATATTATGGTCGCACCTCGAAAGATTTCTTCTACCGACAGCTGGCGGATTACAAATGAGCAGTTCGGCGACCGCAGCTGAGGTTCAGGGATGTGTGTAGGAGAGACATGAGGGCACTGGACATGGATCCAGCAACCTGGGAGGATGTGGTGGCGATGCTACCTACGAAGCCAAATTAGATTGGGCGAAGAGAAGCTCTCACGGCAAGCAGAAGAGAGGAGAAAATGTCGAAAGGAACATCAGGAAAATAAACAGTTGTGGGTTGTCACCTCATGGGGCGCATTCCCATAGTCAGTAATGACTGAAGGGGCTATTATATAATATATATATATTATATATATATTATATATAGCATATATATATATATATATATATATATATATATATATATATAAATATATATATATATATATATATATATATATATACTATAATACAGTACTTTGCAAAAAAAATGGCAGTCATATTTTCGCAACGCAGCACACTCATAGAAGCAAATAATAATAAAAACTGTATGTCCAGAGGAAGATTGGTATCTCCCCTATCTATTAACAGTGGTTTCAGTACAATATAATGTTGCCTTCTCCAGCAAGGCAAGCCTGGATGCGGCGAGGCATACTTCCCAAAAATGTTTGTAGGTAATTGAGAGTCAGACTGTCCCAGTATTTTTCAGCTACCTTCTTCAATTTTTCAACGTCTCTGAGTCCACTCTTTTTTAAATGATTCTTGAGTAGTGCCCAAACGTTTTCAATTGGGTTTTGATCGGGACTGTTGCTGGGCCACTTCAGCACTATCACATTCTTCTCTTGCAGCAATGCTTTGGGGGTATGAGCTGTATGATTTGGGTCATTGTCATGTTGAAATGTGCACCCATCGGGGTACATGACCAGCATAAATGGCAGAAGGTGTCCCTCTAGTATGTCGATGTACCTTTCTTTCGTGAGAATTCCTGTGAAAACACACAGTGGGGTGGCACCTCTTGCTGACACCCCTCCCCAAAGATGGAATTTCTAGGTATGTTTCGGTCGCTGGTACACAGGCGTTACAGAGCCTTTCGTCCAAATATTTATTTGAGCAGGATAAGACCAAAGAGAACATTCATCTGAAAAAATCACATTGTCCCATGACAAATTTTGGTGTTCGTGGCACCAGTTCAAGCGCATCTGTTTGTGAGTCTCTGTGAGCAATGGTGACGAAATTACCCGCTTTTTTGTGTAATTCATCCTGTGTAGCTCCCGGTTGACAATAGCATTAGATACCTCTGGGCTTCCCAACTCGATCATGCGCTGCCGTATGTTTTCTACACTCTTCATTGGCCCAGCCCGAACGATTTGGGCGAGACACCGATGGTCATTTGTGACCAAAATTCTTGGCCTCCCACTACCTTCTTTTCGCTCGATTCCATTACCTGCTTTTCATTTACTCACAACTCTGTAGACAGTCCGCTCAGGAATGTTCAAGGTTTTAGAAATGTTGAACATGTTTGATTTCCTTCATTCCAAAGCTGTGAAATTAACATACACTTTGACTTTGTATCCATTTTCTGCTACTAGCATTATAATTTGTCGTCTGCTCTTATATCAAGGGACGTTACTCTACGCTAATTTTTTTTTTACTTTTGGTAGTGTTTGCTCACTTAAGTGGAGTGCAAATTTGGGGCAGAACATGCATATTTAATTAGATTTCAGCTTATTTAGCTGAGCAATATGAGTTAATTGATCAAATTGCACACGAGAATACCTTAGGGTTCAACCAATCAATTGACAGTTGTTTTGCATCTGGGTCACGAGAGTTTTTTGGGCGTACGGGCTTTCCCGTTAGAATGGTGTGTGACCTCCTCTTGCATCGATCAGCGACTGGCATCTCCTGGGCATGGATGCGATCAGACGTCTGATGTGGGCCTGTGGGATGGCTGCCCACTCTTCCTGGAGTGCCTGGAACAGATCACGACGATTGGCTGGAGCAACGTCTCGGCGACAAACACGTCTATACAGCTCATCCCACAGGTGTTCAATCGGACTCATGTCTGGAGACAAGGATGGCCAGGGAAGGGTGAGAATGTTGTTGGCAGTCAGGAACTGCGAGGTCAACCGTGCACAATGGGGTCTGGCGTTGTCCTGTTGAAACACAGACCTTTGGGCAGCCAAAAGTGGAAGGACATGGGGTAGAAGAATTTCATTGACGTATCGTTGCGCATTAAAGCCTCCTTCAATGTGCACCAATTCACTCCTTCCGTTGTAACTGATCATTCCCCACACCATTGCACCTCCACCGACGTGCGGCGGAGCTTCATCAACGCAATTTTGGGCAAAACGTTCATTTCGCCTACGGTAGACCCTACGCCGTCTATCATGATGCTGCAACAAAAAGAAAGATTCGTCACTAAACCAGACACGTCTCCATTGATTGTCAGCTGCCCAGGGACGATGCTGGTTGGCCCAAAGAAGTCGATTTTGGCGAAGGAGGCGCGTAAGGACAGGTCCTCGGTGAGGTCGTTGTGCCCAAAGTCCAGCGTCATGCAATCTATTCCGGACAGTTTGATCAGACACATGACGTCCTGCAGGCAATGACTGGGCAGTTGAGGAAGCTGTTGTAAACCTGTCTCTGAGGTGACGAAGCCGAATAAAGCGATCCTCCGCTGCTGTTGTCACTCTGGGTCGTCCACTGCGATGCCGGTCTTCAACTGAGCCAGTGGCTTGGAACCGGTGCAAAAGTCGACTGATGGTACTCTGATGCACGTTTAGATGCCTGGCAACCTGACTTTGACTTTCGCCTGCATGCAGTCGGCCAATAGCAATGTTCCTTAAATTTATCGATAGAGACGCCATAAATGTCTGCTTGAAAATGAACTGAATTTTTTGTGTGTAGCGTTATCCTTTTATAGGGTTTCAGTTGCGTAGTCAGTGAATAGTGTTCACCCCAAATTGTGTTGCTGTCACGTGCGCGCAACATGAGCTGTGGTCAAAAATTGCGTCATAAACACTATTGACCACTGCGTTGTAACGATTACAAAAACGAACGCAATTCAGGTCAACACGTGCATTTGACACTGTAAAGAACATTTGAGGCTGGTTTTTATATACCCTAGCACCAAATTTTACTTACAAACTCATAAAAACGCGCCCTCGGATAGCTATGCGTTTCTTTTTTTGAACAGTATATATATATATATATATATATATATATATATATATATATATATATATATTTATATATATATATTTATATATATATATATATATATATATATATATATATATATATATATATATATATATATTCTATTTGCACGCTGCGATGTGACGTATCAAACATGGTCCCTGACTAGAGCACGGGAGAAGAAAATCACATCAAGGGAGATGAAATGCTCAAGAAAAGCCATAATAGTTAGTACAAGAGACAGACAGAAATTATGACATCAGAAAAATTGTAGAAACTACATCCTTGATCAGATATACAGACAGACAGAAAGTAAGTGATTTTGGCCATCTCATTAGAATGCAACCAAACCAATTACCACTACGTGCCTACGACAGTAAATCTGATTTTAGGGTACGGGGAAGACAAAGAGACAGATGGGTTATATAATATTACAGAAACCTTATAAAAACATGGGCTCACATCAGCTGCGACATACTTGGAACAAAAACTTTGCTCCTCGCGAAAACGCTTCATGGCGATAGTGGACTGAGAAGGAAAAAACGTAAGTAAGTAGATTAATATCTTCAGAGTCTTCTTCTTCTTTGTCGTTCGCTCTCAAATAACCACATCTATCTCTCATATAAAGCTGGAAGTCCATCACAGCCTTCTCTCGTCATTATACGATTTCTCCCTCAACAGGGTTGGAGAAGGCCACGCTGCTACCATGCTCGTCTCACGGAGCCGACAGTTTTGGAGTACATGTTCTATTTGTCCTTCCCACATAGACACACATCTATGTGTCCTCCCCACATAGACACACATCTATTTGTCCTCCCCACATAGACACACATCTATTTGTCCTCCCCACATAGACACACATCTATTTGTTCTCCCCACATAGACACACATCTATTTGTCCTCCCCACATAGACACGCATCTATTTGTCCTCCCCACATAGACACACATCTATTTGTTCTCCCCACATAGACACACATCTATTTGTCCTCCCCACATAGACACGCATCTATTTGTCCTCCCCACATAGACACGCATCTATTTTCCTCCCCACATAGACACGCATCTATTTGTCCTCCCCACGTAGACACGCATCTATTTGTCCTCCCCACATAGACACGCATCTATTTGTCCTCCCCACATAGACACACATCTATTTGTCCTCCCCACATAGACACACATCTATTTGTCCTCCCAACATAGACACGCATCTATTTGTCCTCCCCACGTAGACACACATCTATTTGTCCTCCCCACGTAGACACACATCTATTTGTCCTCCCCACGTAGACACACATCTATTTGTCCTCCCCACATAGACACACATCTATTTGTCCTCCCCACGTAGACACACATCTATTTGTCCTCCCCACGTAGACACACATCTATTTGTCCTCCCCACATAGACACATCTATATGTCCTCCCCACATAGACACACATCTATATGTCCTCCCCACATGGACACACATCTATTTGTCCTCCCCACATAGACACACATCTATTTGTCCTCCCAACATGGACACACATCTATTTTTCCTCCCCACATAGACACACATCTATTTGTCCTCCCCACATAGACACACATCTATTTGTCCTCCCCACATAGACACACATTTGTCTGTCCGATTTTCAGTTTGTTGAACAGATGGTATCTAAATCTGCAATGGTCGATTTTTAGCCAGAAAATTATCACTTGATCTCTTCTTGGTAATGTATAGTATTGTTCTGCATTACTGGACTCTGTGTGCTCCTTCTGCCATTTTTCTCTATAGTTATTTCTGATTATTGCTGTTATCTCTTGATATGTTTTCTGTTTGGCTTTTCCTTCCTCTTTCTTTGGCAAGTTTATCTGCCTTCTCATTTCCACATATCTTGCTGTGATCGGGGATCTACTGTACTTTTACTTTTTTGAATGCATATCTAGTTTCCACTAATACGTCTGCCAGACTGTCTAATTCATTGTTTTTATTGTTCACGTGTGTTCAGAGTGAAAGAGTCCTGACATTTTAATAACACAGGTGCAGTTAAATGCTTATATTACAATTTATCACTGCAGTTATCTCAACTCCCAACTCTGACTACAGTTTTTTACTAGTCATTTGGCATAAAATTTGGAGCTGAAATCGGGACATTTTTTACCGACTCTGACATTGACTCCTCTAATAAATGACTGACTCCATGACACAAACTGCCATCTCCACAGCCCTGGTCTTATGAACACAAACAATAAAACAAATATTTTAACACCTAATATTTGCGTTTTGACAACATTACTTCCAATATGTACTTTGGTAATTTTTCATTACACCAATATACGCAAAGGATTGGACTAGCAGAGTGGTTAGAACACTTGCCTCTCGCGACATAGTAACTAGGTTCCAGGTTTGAAGTCTGGTAGTGTCACATGCTAGTCTTCCCAGCTGTAAATGGGTACCTCACAGTTTTTTTTGTGTTAGGGAATGCAAAGGCAGCAAAGAAAGGAACTAGTAATCCCACTTAATAAAGCTGGACATAGTATAGTGAAGTCTGTTAGACTTCAATGTATAAGCTATGGTACTGCCGTTACCATTTACCACAATACGTGCATTACTTAAATTCAGTTCTTATCCTTCCATCCAGAACACACAGTTGCAAAAGCTACTTGTTTACAATTTCTACTTTGGTTTGTCTTTTGTTTTTGTTTAGCTCCTCCTGTGATACCCCGTTAGTCCTGACTTTCTCTTCCACATTTTTTTTGTCAGCCTCTGCCCTATTCTTCTTCTGTTCCTTTCCACTTCAACTTTTAACCTCAAACTTCATCAGTTGTTCATTGATTTATTGTAGTATAGGCCATCAACAAACTCATGCCAAGTCCTCATGTCCAAGCCTTCAACTCACGGTCTTTCCATGCCTTATTTTTCCCCTCTATTTCTGTCTACTTTTGTTTTCTTTATATGTTTTTCTGTCTCCTTACCCTTACTCCAAAGATTCCTGAATAAGAACTGCCTTGTAATGCTATCAACATTGTTTCCTCAGTGTGTGTCTTATTCATTGCAGTCTCTACTTCTTATCTCTTGTTGAACTGGCACTTGTCTGATTCATGCCAGGAGTTCCACATTGGTGATCTTGTCATACCACTTCAATCTTTCTGTTCTCCGCAAACACTCATTTATGAAAGTCTGCAACATCTTGGTTGTTTTTTTTTCCCTCATACTTTTCATGGGTCCATATGACTTTCATTCTGTTTCTAGTTATATGTGGTGCAGATGCTGTTTCATTCTACTGAATGATGTCCCTGCTGTTAATTTTGACTCGTATGTGTGAGTGTGGTGCTATTTCTTATCCGATCTCATGCCTGCTTGTCGCTGAGCTTTGGCTGTAGTTAATCTCCAAATTTTTATGTCATGCTAGTGCTGTAAAAGGTGATTCCCTACTAACACTTGACAATACATTCCCATTATACCACAGTCTCCTATTGATCGTTGGCCTTAAACGTTTCCTTCAATTATGATTTAAACTAAGTGTTATGTCTCTGTCTTTAAAAAAATCTCCTTCACTATTATTCTATTCATTAATTTTTTTTTTCATGGAGTATACCTCGCTTTATTGTGCTTCGCTTTATTGCACGTCGCAGATATTGCACTTTTTTTTCAAATTATTCATGTTTTCTTTTCTAGAATGTGCCTTTTTCTTCCGACAGATTTTGGCAGGAATATCGCTTCGAGCGAGTCGATTTTTTAGCAATAAAGTATTTATAATTTTACAGTACATTGATTTTTTTTAAACCTAGTGCTATTGCGCGCTTAATAGACATAGTGTAAACATGATTTTAGGCTTTTATATGCACTTCTTCTTCTTCTTCCATCCTTAGCCACCAACCGACAAAGCAGTCAGCGGCCAATACGCCTAGTGGCGTCTTAGGGCAACAACAAATTGATTTCTTTGCCGTTGTATCCCATCACGCCTAGTGGCGTCTTTAGGGCAACAACAAATTAATCCATTTGCCGTTGTTTCTGTAATCAAATTGACTAGCAAACAGGTGATCAGCCCGTTGGCTTTATATGCACTAGGAAGCCAAAAAAAATAGGTGTGACCCGCTTTATTGCGATATTCGCTTTATTGCGGTGGTCTGGAACCGAACCCGCAATATCTCTGAGGTATGCCTGTACACACACAACATTCCTGATGGAGCAGTACTCCTATTCTTTCTTTGTCTCATCCAAGACCCCTCCGCCCCTCCACCAACCCGGAAGCTACATGAATTGTCCAGTAAGCGTACAGAAATGTGAGAATTTGCATTTTCTTGCAGCACTGTAACTACCTATCAGAAAGAAAGGCATTCAAATTCCATTTCTTTGGCACTTTAATTAACTATGTTATGTCATTGACAAGTCATTTTTCTATTTTTCAGTGTTTTTTCTTTAATAGTGACATTCACAACGTAAATTACTGCCAAAAAATTTACAGGGAATACATTCTGGAGTTCACGAAAAGGGAAACGACAAGACATTTTTATTCTGCAATGTAAAACATTTAAAAAATATATGAGTTTTTGTTCATTTTGTTGATGCATAGACCTTTTAATCTACAGTACAAGTCTTGTAGTTAAAATAATAAATATAAATGATCTTTTAAAAAGTGTATACACAATCTGAACAAATTTACAAACTTTAGTTTACAAAAAATATTAAAGATAATTACATTATCAAATTTGCAACACAAAATATTGTAACACATTTACAATAAAATTATTCAAGTAATTCTTATAGTTATGTTATATCTTATGCAAATTTAAATTATGTGAATTCATACAGGTTTCCTCACTGATGACCTTGTCGTATCATTTCAATCCTTCTAATCTACACAAGCACCCATTTATGAATGTCTGAAGCTTTTTGGTTGTTGTTTTTGGTTGTTCTCCATGTTTCAGAGCCATACATGCTCCAGCATAAAATACTGAAGAAAAAAAAAAAAAAGTGAAATCTACACATTTTAACTCTGCCTGCCATTCTAGATGCCATGCCATTAAATGAGCACTAGCCCTGACAGCAACTATTTCTGATGCTTGACTCTTTATATCCCTAGTTGCTTTTAGGGTGTAACAAGAACGAATATATATATATATATATATATATATATATATATATATATATACTACTGGACAAAAGTTAAGGGCCACCATTCAGTTTAGACAAGGTTTATATAATTGATTGGCAAACTGTAAAGACAAGTGAAAATGTCATTAAAACTGAGCTCAGAGAAATGTGTATACATTTCTGTGTGCACTAGGTTAATTTTTTTTAAATGTCAAAAAAACTGGGTCACTTTAACCCGCACGTGAAAATTGCCATTGTTGCTGCAAAAACTTGTGGTTTTTGCAACACACCCCACTAGTTCAAAAGGTGAAAAAGTGAGTTGAATTTGAATGCTCGTGGAAAATGATCATCGGTAAAGAGTGTTCACCGTTGGTATGCAATAAATCAGTATGACAAGTGGTCGAAATGATCACTGCATTAGCCATGCCACCAAGGAGAAGTCTCAGCACTGTAGACCATGGTCGAGCCATGGCATGGATTCAGAATGGTCAATCTGTTCGTCATGTTGCAAGATGTTTAGCAGTGTCCCACTCTACCATTCAGAGACTTCTTGAGAGATTTCAAGCTACCGGACATTTGGAAAATCGACCCTGCTCATGAAGAAATATATAAACCTTGTCTAAACTGAATGGTGGCCTTTAACTTTTGTCCAGTAGTATATATATATATATTGGTTTGAAGGGCTATCTTCATTGTACATGGTCAACTCTATCAGTGCTCTGATCTCCTCCCTTAGATCACACACGGAGGATATCTGCACAGTACACAAACTCCAAAGTACCGGCAAGAATCCCAATGTGTGTATAAAGAAATTATACATTCTATAAATATTATTGGGGTGGGTAGGTTTCCTAATTTTTTACATTTCTGCCAGGCCAGTGGCCTGCTCTTTACGATTTCCAACTGTCGATGGTTTTTAATGTGTGCAACTTACACACGGGACCTCCTATTTTTTTCGCCCTTATCCAAGAAGGCTAGGCATCCGATCTCACTATCCAGATCAGGGGGGAGTTATGACATCATTAGGACCCACTGGTTCCGAAAAAAAATTACATAAATTATATTCCCTCTACTGGGAATCGAACCCTGCACCTTTATAAATCAAGGCCGCTGCCATACATCTTAGCCACTCTGAAACCCCCCCACATCAAGAAGAGCACCATAGTGGAACTGATGACAAGAACCAGACATGTGCAAGCAGAAAAAGAGATTACAAGAAGATGCTGTTGATGGACAGGACACACTGCAGAAACCACAAAGAAGACAATGAAAGATTTTACACTAATAGCAAGCAACAGGAAGACTTGGCATGTGTTTGTTGAAGGCCTATGTTCCTTGGGGAGCTAAAGGGTATATCAATATAATCAAATGATTGATGTGGTGCTGGCTGTCATTCTTGTTTAAGTGAAAATCTGTTATGTGCAACATGACTCCCAAATGTAAGCCAAGTGCTTCTTCATGTGTCCAGTGGTAGAAGTAGTTACTTTGACTGCTGCAGAAAAATGCATGGTTTTGCTAGCAAATCATAGAACGCTAACGGGATCACAAAGGCTGTCAGATTACTGTAGGCTATATTTCCATTATACGTCACAGGTAGAAGTAGTTACTTTTACTGCTGCAAAAAAATGACATCTTGGATGATATACATCAATGTGGCATGAAAATGATCACAGAAGGTTAATATTCTAGTGTGTGCTACATAAAGTTTGTTTACAAACTGTAAAAACAACATGACAAAATATCTGAGGCAATAACATAAAGCTATATATTTGTCACATTTCAATAAATAACAAACTCATACATGCCACATGCTATGGTTTACCCATAATCTGTACAAGGTGTTTGCGTTTTCAGATGTGTAAACCCTGTACATAATTTCTGTACAGGTTTTCTAACCTGTTCCCCTTATTACTGTGTCTCAGAGTTCTTTTATAAGGTCCTATTGAACACAGGATTTCCCAGTCTGTTAGTGATAATTAAGCACAGAAATAGACTAAATGATGACACCATCACATTAATTTTACAGCGTAAAATAAACTCAGACATTTATTGTTTGGGTTTTTAAATAAGTGAAGACCTGCTTTAAAAGGCAAAGTCCCCGTGCCTCATTTATAATGCAGCCCACTGTAATTGAAAATATTTTTACATGAATTAACTCTTTTGATATGTTTTTTTCAGTCTTTGTACAGGTTTTGCTGGTCTTTGTACAAAGTTTTGCATTTTTTGTACAGGTTTTTCATCTCCGAGGTGTGGCATGTATGCAAACTAACTGTGGTATTTTAAGATAAAACATATAATATTTAGAAGAACAATAATAAGAGAAGGAAGAACGTTGGGCCTAAATAATGTGCAAGAGTTAAGAGGAGTGGCGTCACAACGAACAACCTGGAGAGCACTGGTTTCTGCCTTATGCGCCGTGTTTGGTGCTTAAAGAATTTATTATTATTATTATTATATAATATTTATGACATTTTAAGACATAACTTCACATATTGGTAACATTTAACACAGTACATATCTGTGGCATTTTGAATAAGAATAAACAATATATAGCAAGTTAAGATATAAAATATTTGTGACATTTAAACATATATAAGGTATTTTAAGGTGTAACATATTTGTGGCATTTTAATACAAAGCAAAATATTTATGGCATTTTGAAATATAACAAAATATTTGTGGCATTTCAAAATACAACAAAATATGTGTGACATTTTAAAAATATAACAAAGTATTTGTGACATTTTAATATATAACAAAATAGTTGTGATATTTTAAGATATAACATAAAATATTTGTGACATTTTAAGATATAACAAAAATATTTGTGACATTTTAAGATATAACATAAAATATTTGTGACATTTTAAGATATAACAAAAATATTTGTGACATTTTAAGATATAACAAAAATATTTGTGACATTTTAAGATACAGCAAAATATTTGTGACATTTTAAGATATAACATACAATTTTGGTGACATTTTAAAATATAACATTTTTGTGACATTTTAAGATTTCATCATCATTATTACCATTCAGCTCCCTGAGACCTTTAGAAAAATCATGCCAAACATTTCTGCCTTGTGCCATCCATTCAATGCTGTTCATGACTTCTTTACCACTTACATGTCTGTCTCTGATACCCTCGTCCATGTGTTTCTCACTCTCTCTCTATCTCTGTCGGCAACTCGATATTCCTGAGTGATGCAATGGATTCAGATCTCTCTAGTGCCCTTAACAATCTTTCATCTTCTTATATTCTACGATCGTCTTTGTGTGTAAATGTACATGTATGTGCAAATATCCATATCTCTCTCTCACTCTCCTCATACTGATAATCTTTGTCAATTTCAGCAATTGATGTAGCTTTCAGTTGTTCTCTCTTTCTGTTCAATAATAAAAAAATTTAGTTAAAGAATTGTCTGATCCCTAGTTAACAGGGTGCCAAAGTCTGCTCCTACTGACAAGTATAGGGGTACAAGTGTGAACTTCAGCCAGACTTAGGATAATTATGTTTTGATTAATCTGTGGGGTCTCATCTGAATATCCACAGCTCTTCTGTAATCATCTATAGCATCTCCTTGTCTTCCCAGCTTGCCCCTGGCATCTGCTCTTCTCTTCAGCATTAAGGCATCATCTGGCTTTAGCTCCAATGCTGTTGAAAAAACATATATATATAGTCCTTTCTGACATCATTATTTTTTATAATCCCTAAAAGTAAAAACTGTGTAACAGCAAAATTTGCATGGAAGACACAAAACAAAGGTTTATAGAGGAAATAGATACAACATTTTTACAGTTATCAGTAAATTAATCATAATGGTGCCATGTCTGCACCTCTGTTGAATCTTGCCTTAGTAAACACTCACAAGCCAACTAAGAGAAGATGAGCAGCAAGACAATGACAATTCTTTGGTAAATGGATGGCACCAGTCTGGTGGTACAAGAGACCAAGAGAACACAATTAACTTTCAAGAAAACCAAATAAGCTGGAGGAAAATGTGGTCTATATCAACCAGGTAAAGATAGATAGCTCTATTGATCTATCAGGAAAAAGAGACTCATTCTGCCATATTCACTGATATAGCATAACTACAGCTATTTCTCTCATAAAATGGTTGGTCTATCTCAGTCCTCTCTCTCTTACACGGGGTTGGTGATGGCCTTGCTGTCAATTTACTTCTCATGAAGCTGACATTCCTGGAGAACAAGTCCTACTGTTTGCTTTTGTTCCCTACATTGTACTCATTCATATATGTTATTAAATTTTTAATTTCTTGAATAAATGATATTTCAATCTGCAGTGGCCAGTTCTCAGTCTGAAAATTATAAACTAGTCTCTTATTAGTAATACGTAGTATGCTTCTGTTTTATCTGGATGATTTTGGATGTTCTTTCTGCCGATGTACATTTTGCTTCTTTTTTTTGTTGTTTTTAATTTCAAATGCTTCCTGTCCCTAATGAAGACCTCATGATTGTAATGTTTGTTCTTGTGTCAGAATAAGAATATCTCCACTGCCTATTAGTTTGTACACTTTTGCCTGAAATTAAACCTTGGTCTAGTTTCCTTTATTGGTTTGAACTTCTTTGTATTTGTAGAATGAAAAAAACAAAAACACAAATAGTGATATATCTTACTGGGAGAAAGGACAAGAAAAAACCTACGTCGCGGCCACAAGACCTTCATCAGGGACAGACAAATGAAAAACAGAAGGGAAAGAAAGTAGGAATTAAGTAGAGAACATAAAACTATAACAATAAGAGAAAACACTCCCTGATGTGTGTCACATGTTGGAAACCTTTGTATTTGTACTGTGGAATTTCATAACTGTAAATGATCTGACTAACTAATTAATATGATTGGATACACACCACTTGTATACTCCTTTTCTGCCATGTCATACTGCTGAAGAGATGCATAAAGGTTGGCTCTATTGAAGAAGATGTGGGCAGAGTTTGGACTCAGCTTAGCAGCCATGTCAAAATCTGCAAGAGCCCCTTCTGTGTCGCGCAGCAATACCTGGACAATGTATATAATATGCTGAATAAATGAAAACATTTAAGTTCATCAAAATCATTACCATTATTGCCTTTCAGCTTAACTTTTTCTACCCAATGAGCCATATGGCACACCAAGATATGCTATATATAGTGTTTTTCTACCCAATGAGCCATATGGCACACCAAGATATGCTATATATAGTGTTTTTCTACCCAATGAGCCATATGGCACACCAAGATATGCTATATATAGTGTTTTTCTACCCAATGAGCCATATGGCACACCAAGATATGCTATATATAGTGTTTTTTCTACCCAATGAGCCATATGGCACACCAAGATATGCTATATATAGTGTTTTTTCTACCCAATGAGCCATATGGCACACCAAGATATGCTATATATAGTGTTTTTCTACCCAATGAGCCATATGGCACACCAAGATATGCTATATATAGTGTTTTTCTACCCAATGAGCCATATGGCACACCAAGATATGCTATATATAGTGTTTTTCTACCCAATGAGCCATATAGCACACCAAGATATGCTATATATAGTGCAGTCCGGATAAGCAGAAGTTGCATGGACCATCAAAAATAATTCTACTTATCCGAATTTTGCTCAAAGATGGACATTTATGTCAGAATAAGAAGCAAAGCATGAAGCAACTATTGTAACCATTTTGATTTTAAATTTGTATTTCTGCATCTTTTAAAGTTTTCAAAAGGAATTTAGTGAAGCCTAAAATGTAGTATCAAGTTAATTGCTAGTAGCATAGTAGCAAGGTAAAAATATATGAATCACATTTTTGGCTTAGTATTTTTGCGTGCTCTGTTAGAAGTTCCTACACGGATTCCAAGAGTGATAACTAATGCAGGACAACTAAGCTGATGTAAGAGTTTCTGACCCTGACATAGAGGCCTTTTTGTTGTCTAGTGTTTTCCTTCCTTCTTTCTTATCAGTGCATGCCAAATACTACTTTATGTTTATTATTTACTATTTACGTGCCTCGGGTTTCACTCTTTGCATCTTCAGATCTCAAATGCATAGTCTCGTTGCTGTCAATGTTTAAAACAAGCCCTTTTTCTCAAACCAGTGTTTGCTCAGTCGGCCTGACGATTAGACCTACGTGCCTGCTGGTTTAATAAATGTTAGCGTTGTAATCTACTGACGGAAGCTTGGATGTTTATGGGCCTGTTATCACCTGTTTAAAAAAAAAATTATGTATGGCCATGTAGTAACTCTGGCGATGAGGGCAGAACTTCTACTTATGCGAGTCCAAATTTGAGTTGTGACAGAAAAATTTCTTCTACTTTTCCGAACATTTAAGTTACAGAATTTGATTGAACCAGAGCTTTTTTTTCCCACAAAGCCAAAGAAGACATTTGGCCAGACCTTCAGAAATGCTTTTACTTAAGCGAAATTTGATTTAAGGGACCTCCATTTAAGTGGACTGCACTGTACTATTCTCCCAACCAAGAGATGTATAGTACACCTATTTGGTTATCGTCAGATTTTCTCACATCTGCATTTTACACGATATCATCATCATCATTATTGTCCTTCAGTAGTCAAGGAACCTAGGCCCTCAACAAACTCAAGCCCGTCCTCTTTTTTCTGTGCCACCAGTTCCATGTCTTCCCTATTCCTTTCATTTCTGTCTCCAGTTCTCTTCTCCACATGTATCTCAGTCTCCCTCTACCTGTCTTGCCCTGCAGATTCCAGAATAAGGACTGCCTTGTAATGCTATCCATAGGTTTCTTCACTGTGTCTGATCCATTGCCAGTGTCTTCTTCTCATCTTTCTCCTCTAGCACTTGTTTAGGTCTTGTCATCACTTATGAATTGGTGACTGGTACCATTTCAATCCAGTTTTTTTATGCAAGTACCCATTTATCAAAGTCCGTAACTTCTTGTTCTTCATCTTTCAGAGCCATACAGCAAGACCAACTTGACATCTCAATTGAAAATTCTGATTTGATTTTTTTTAACTGAACTTGATCTCTTTTATCTCCATATACTTCCCAATGCATCGATAGCTCCTGTTTCCTTTTCTATTCTTATTTTGATATCAATGTATTTCATCAAAATACTAGCTACCAAAAGTTTATACCATACAATATTTTCTTCATGAGAGGAAAGAAGACATCAGATTAAGCAGGGAGAACAGGTCCTGGAGCAGGTCGACCACTTTAAATACCTCGGAGCTATTATAGACAGGAAGGGAGGCATCAAAGAAGAGTCGGCCACTCGAAAAGAAGCAGCAGGGAGTCTTTTTTAGGCCATAAATCGAGGATTCCTCAGCAAGACAGAGGTTGGTAAGAAAACGAAGATGGCTGTATACTGCTCCACCTATGTCCCAGTCTTGACTTATGGATGCGAGTCATGGGCAATGACTACAACCCACAAAAGCCAGATCCAGACCTCAGAAATGAGGTATTTGAGGAAGGTGGTTGAAATAACAAGAAATGGTCCGCAACCAGACGATATGTCAAGGCCTAACATCCCACCCCCTGCAAACCCAAGTAGAACAGTCCCAACTAAGATGGTTTGGCCATGTCTGCAGAATGGGAAAAGATCGGCTACCACGACAAGCATGGGAAACAAAGAGCCAGGGATCAAGACCTCCAGGATGACCGAGAGTCTGCTTGGAGGACAACATTAGACAATCTTTGAAGGACTGAGGACTAGAATGGAACCAGACCAGGAGGAAGACAGCCTATAGGATAGTCTGGCGCTCTCTCTTCCAAACCTCTACACCTCACGGTAGAAGGGGAACGACCAAGTAAGTAAGTATTTTCTTCAAGCAGCATGCTCACTGGCATTGCAATCAAGTTTGTCTTCTATCTTACTGCTTCTAGTGCTGCTATCAATTCTGCTGTTGAATTTTTCCATGCCACGATGTTCAATTGCCGTGTGCAGTTTCCACGAGTCTCTGTTGGGATATAGAATGAATAGGACCACTGCTCATTCAGGCATATCATAAGAGGCAACTAATACGAGGTTGTGCATGGAACTAGCAACCTCATCATGTCAAACTAATTGCTATAGAGACCACCACTGCACTCGGCAAACTGTGTTTGTACGAGGGGCGTTCAGAAAGTAATGCACCACATCGTTTTTCTCAGGAGCTGTTTATTCAAAAAGCATGAAATTTATACACAATATACATGGATATGTCATGTAAACATCGGTATTATTCAACATAATCCCTATCAACTTGTATGGCTTTATGCCAGCGCGAAACAAGTGCATGTATTCCTAGCCCGTACCAGATTTTGTCTTGATCATGTAGCCATTTCTTCGCTGCATGAATCACTCCTTCATCATCTTCAAACCTTGTCCCACGGAGTGTATCTTTAAGTGGACCAAATAGATGAAAATCAGAGGGTGCCAAATCGGGACTACAGGGTGGATGGGGTAGTACAGTCCAACCCAATTTGGTGATTGCTTCCCGTGTTGCCAGACTTGTGTGAGGTCGCGCATTGTTGTGAAGGAGAAGCAGGTCTGCTGCATTCTTGTGCGGCCGAACTCTGCGAAAACGTTGATTGAGTTTTTTCAATGTCTTAATGTAAGCTTGCGAATTGATTGTCTCCTCTTGGTATAACGTCCACAAGAATCACACCTTCAATGTCCCAAAAGACAGTGATCATGACCTTTCCAGCTGAAGGAATTGTCTTGAATTTCTTTCTTCGTGGTGATTGCGGATGATACCACTCCATTAACTGTCTTTTTGTCTCAGGTTCAAAATGATGTGCCCAGGTTTTATCACCTGTAACGATCTTAGCCAAAAAGTTCTCTCCATCAGCATTGAAACGCTCCAACAATTCAGAAGAAATTGCTTTCCTTTGCAATCGGTGGTCATTTGTGAGACTTCGAGGAACCCATCTTGCGCAAACCTTAGAAAATCCGAGAGTTTTTATAACTGCATTTGCACTACCAATGCTGACTGACAGCTGTAAGGCCAATTGTTGAGTAGTGATTCGCCTATCAGTAAGAATAATGCCCTCAGCGCATATCAACATTTCTGCGTTGGTGGATGTGGCAGGACGTCCACAGCGCGGCCGATCAAGCAGCTCCGTATCTCTACTTCCTGATTCTTCGATTCTCTGAACCCAGCGACTGACTGTACTCCTGTCGACTGCAAAACTTCCATACACATCACATAGACGCTTGTGAATGTTCACAACAGTTTCCTTCTCTGCAACGAGAAATTCTATCACAATTTGCTGCTTATAACGCAAATTGCCAACACGCTCCATTTCAACGGTTTAGGGCAGCCGTATTAATTGGCCGGTTGCGATGCAATTTGGTGCACACAATTGGCACATGCCATATTTGAAGTGTGCAAAATTTCATGCTTCTATCTTCATTATTAGCTGAGAAAAACGATGTGGTGCATTATTTTCTGAACCCCCCTCGTAGTTCAAAAGAGTTGCGATTCAGTGAATATCCCTGGCAATGAGAAGGCTGACAAACATGGAAAGAAAGATGGAAGATGTTGCACAGGCGAGGATCCCAATGTATGTATACAGGAATCACACATTCTATAAATATTTTTGTGGTGGGTAGGTTTCCTAATATTTTTAAATTTTTGTCAGGGCAGCAGCTGTATGGCCTACTCCTTACGATTTCCAACTGCAGAGGGATTTTTAACGTGCACAACTTACACATCGGACCTCCTATTTTTTCACCCTTATCCTAGAAGGCTAAGCATCCGATCTCCTTACCCAGGAGATCAGGGAGGAGTATGACATCATTAAGAACTGCTGGTTCTGAAAAAAATTTCCATCAATTATATTCCCAGTGCTGGGAGCGAACCCAGTACCTTTAGAATTAGAGGTGGATGTCATACCTATGAGCCACTCTGACCCCCATATAAAAACTATAAAACCAAACCAAATATGTATATGTAGCAGTGATAAAGTCTCTTATGCTCCAGGAGAAGCTGGAAGAGAAGAGAAGAAATAAGAAATTTCATAGTAACCAAGTTAACATACCTTTGTAATGGCACAGTTGAGGTAGGCAGACTCGTCACAGGGGTTGTATTTTATGGCTTTTGTGTAGTAATCCAAGGCCTGCAGAACAATGGCATGATTTGCATGACAGAGAGAGTCGAAAATGAACAAAACATCATTTCCTCAAATTTATTTATATAATGGACAAAAAATATATATACAACTTTGTGTTAAATAATACAAACACATGTTTGCAGGATGTTTGCAGGTCAGAGGAAAATTAGAAGCAACATTAGTAAACTAAGTTAATCAAAGTTTATTTATAAAAAAACACACACTTGCATGTGCACACAAACACATGTTGTTGTTGTTTAAGTAGGGCTGCTGACCTTCTCGCTCTTTTGAAGCCAATACCAAGTTGAATGCTCCTTGGTGTTATCTACACTATAGATTTAGGCTTTTCCTGTGGCATTTCTGCCATTCCAAAACATAATGAGTTGAAGTCATGAGCTCCAGTTTCTCCTGCTTGGCTTGCATCTAAAAGATCAGCACATCTGGTCCCAAGCTAAGAGAAAGAAGCGCATGACATACTGTACATTCCCCGCCATCCAAAGGGCCTCTCCAAATATGTAGAGCTAAAATACTGTGCTCTGGTTTCAGGCTCTCCCAAGGAATTGTCACGTCCTACACACAGCCACTTCTCAGCTCCCCTTGCCCATCATGGATCCATAGTGAGATACTCTTGCATGCAGCCAACCAGGTAAAAGCCAGAGTTATGTCTGGGGAGTGACTCCTCCAAGCATAGTGTGCAATGCTGGGTTCTCAACACGTTTCACCATAGGGGGATGTGTGGGGATGATTTCAAGAGCCAATCAGAATCACAGACAGAGGTTCACTTTCACACATGTATACTATAGCATTGTGCTTAGCTGTTGGTTATATGAGGATGAATCCAGATATGCCTCCACACACACACATATAAAGAAGTAATAATTAAACTTTACAGGTTCTGTAATAAGTAGAAATGTTTTTATGAATGCAGTTATGGATTCGAAAGATTTAATCATAATTGTGAAAAATTCTATTTCCAGTTACTTGTAATAAGCTAGCACATTATCTTTAGGAATGTAGCATTGACAAACCTTATATAGCTTTTTCATTAATGATAAAGGGTTCTGTAGTAGTAGCCATTAGTGTAATCTAGGCATTAATCTAACAGCATAAACACATCCTGATGTAACCAAAGGACTAGTGCTGTTGTTTAAAAAGGGCATGCTTCAAGGAACTTTTCATTATCACCACTTTCCTTTGTGCTCCTTACAAGGAAGCCAGCACCAAACAGTTACATGCTCTTGTAATTGTGGTTTCTGTAACAATTTGTTTTACGTGATGAGGTTGCTAGCCTCATGCACAACCTCATATTAGTTGCCATGTACAACCTCATATTAGTTGCCATGTACAATCTCATATTAGTTGCCATGTACAACCTCATATTAGTTGCCATGTACAACCTTATATTAGTTGCCATGCACACCCTCATATAAGTTGCCATGTACAACCTCATATTAGTTGCCATGTACAACCTCATATTAGTTGCCATGCACAACCTCATATTAGTTGCCATGTACAACCTCATATTAGTTGCCATGTACACCCTCATATAAGTTGCCATGTACAACCTCATATTAGTTGCCATGCACAACCTCATATAAGTTGCCATGTACAACCTCATATTAGTTGCCATGTACAAGTTGCCTAACAGTAGAGTAGTCATATTCTTTCCTTGTCTTTCCTCAAAGTGCAAATACTTTAAATGTTTAAAAAAAAAAAAAAACAAGCAAAAAAAAATGCACTGGCCATAGAAACTTCTCAAGGATGAAGCTAATCTTGTCACAATGATTAATAATAGAAGAACACATTTAGGAAACCTGATGATAGCATTACAAGGCAGTCCTTGTTCTGGAATCCCCAAGGAAAGAGAGGCAAAGGTAGACCAAAAAACACATGGAGAAGAGAACTGGATACAGAAAAGAACATGATGAAGACGACGTGGAAAGAACTTGAGCTGATGTCATGTGACAGGACTTGAGCTGATGTCATGTGACAGAAAGGCTTGGCATGTGTTTGTTGAAGACCTATACTCTATGGGGAACTAAACGGTATCGATTGTTTAAATTGATGAACAAGAGAAAAGGAGCAGCTACATCCAGTTTGACAGTTTGCTGTAAGAAGATGTAATCTGGTTCATACAAACATTACCTGTTTAAAATGTCTAGTATGAAAGTAAACATTTCCCGCATTAAAATAGGCTAGTGAGTAGCTGGGATCCAGTTTGATGGCTCTTTGGTAATCCTGCATTGCCATAACTCTGTCTCCCATGAACTGTTAAGGTTGAGAAAAGAACAATCAAAAGACACATAGCCCCTAGTTAAAAATCTCTTGAACTAGTTTCTAGCTGTGGGTGAAGATACAATTCTAAAAAAGACTAAAATGTATTCTCATGTGTTAATGACTATATATATATTCAAAGAAGACTGTCAATTTTTTTCAAGTGTACATTTAGTTTTTTTTGTTTTTGTTTTAAAGTAAGTCAAAATTAGAACATAATTACTGAATCTAATTTTAATTATTTTGGCTTGCTTGTGCAAAGAATGGTGTGCAGTTTATGGATAGCCAGCCTAAAACTCTAGAACTGATGTAAAACTTGCAAGTAACAAACTTATACAGTATCGAAGACACAAAGAACCTAAGCCTCTGTTACAAAGGCCTTTATGAAGGAAAATAAAAACGTGAACGCTAAACAAGAGGAAAATAAAGGAAATTCAATGAGTACAAATGATGAAATGAAATTAAGCAATGAACTGAGGGAAAATGGATATTGAAAAAAATAGACTGAAAGAAATACAACAAAAACTGACAAACAAATGCATGAATGCAAGACTGAATAAAAGAATTAACAATCTGTTAAGTAATTAAACATATAGCTCAAGTGTCTTGATAAAGAAAAAGAATAGTGTTAAATAAGATTTTTAAGCTTGCCAGATGTAGGAAATTTTAAAATTTCCAGTTCTAAAAGAATGCTAACAAAAACAAAAACAAAAAAACTTTGTATCTCCAGGGGGAAAAAAAAACATGAAGCTTTTTATAAAAATGTATTTCCAAATTATAAATTAAAATGACAAAATATATCCACAAAAATATAAATTAAAACACCACAAACATTCTCAATACAAGTGACATTTCTTTTTTCAATAAATGTAAGTGAAATTGTATATATTCTGTATGTGATGAGTGAGAAATGAGGCTGTAGACAATCAATACATGATGAGTCACAACTTTTTTTTTTTTTTTGCGTTCGCCCGCTAATACTCGAGGCGAAATCTCAGGTTATTATTTTATGTCTAACCTGACATTGATTTTACGTGAGTATCCCTTTATTTCTTGTACAGAGACAGGTGTCCCTCGCCATTCAGGCAAATACTCGCCGATTTCGGAGGTACCCATTGCAGCTGGGTCGGCTCGGAGCCGCCAGTCCCTGGTCGACGACACTCCTTCAAATGTACTCGCCAGGTCTCGAGTTAATCCAGTCCAAATCCCGGTCGACGAAAAATCCTCAAATGCCGTCGCCCGGGTTTGATCCTGTATCACCCGGTCGCCAGAGCGGTGTTGTAACCACTACGCTAGCGCGGCTCCCTGAGTCACAACTAAAATGGTAGACATTCTACACATTGAAAATGAGAAGTGATCCGTCATCAGCGAGAAGTGAGTCTGTAGATATTTTATGTAGGTCATCAGTGACAAATGTGTCCTTTCCATCACAGAAAGAAGGATTGAAATGGAGCGACAAGGTCAGCAATGTGGAATGATGACAAGAACCAGACAAGTGCTAGTAAAACAAGAGATGAGAAAAAGATGCTGGTGATGGATAGGACACACAATGAGGAAACCTGTGGATAGCATTACAAGGCAGTCCTTGTTCTGAACACCCAGGGTAGGAAAGGCACAGGTAGACCAAAAAAAACACATGGAGAAGAGAACTGGAGACAGAAGTGATAATGATAAGGAAAACGTGGAAAGAACTTGAGCTGATGGTACATGACTGGAGGACTTGGCATGTGACTGGAGGACTTGGCATGTGACTGGAGGACTTGGCATGTGACTGGAGGACTTGGTATGTGACTGGAGGACTTGGCATGTGACTGGAGGACTTGGTATGTGACTGGAGGACTTGGCACATGACTGGAGGACTTGGCATGTGACTGGAGGACTTGGCATGTGACTGGAGGACTTGGCATGTGACTGGAGGACTTGGTATGTGACTGGAGGACTTGGTATGTGACTGAAGGACTTGGCATGTGACTGGAGGACTTGGCATGTGACTGGAGGACTTGGCACGTGACTGGAGGACTTGGCATGTGACTGGAGGACTTGGCATGTGACTGGGGGACTTGGCACATGACTGGAGGACTTGGTACATGACTGGAGGACTTGGTATGTGACTGGAGGACTTGGCACATGACTGGAGGACTTGGCACATGACTGGAGGACTTGGCAAGCATTTGTTGAAGGCCTTTGCTCCTTGGGGAGCTAAATGATACTGATTGATTTATCAGTGACAAGAGAGACTGCAGATATTTTACAGATGTCATCAGTGAGACTGTATATATTTTATATACGTCATGTGTGAGAAATGAAACTGTACATATTTTTACATATGTCATCAGTGAGAAATGAGATTAGTTATTTTACATATGAAGCCAGCGATACGTGAGACTAGATATTTTATTTATGTTTTAAGCAAGCAGTGACAGTGTAGATATATATATTTTGTGTGTCAACAGTGAGAAGTGATAATAGTATATATTTTATATATGTAATCATTTGGAGGTGACACTACATGTTATGAAACTGATCAAAGTAATTGAAAGTACACAAGGGAAGGGAAGAAAGTATGACACTGATGTTCTACCTGGCTGATAACACCTCTGTTAGTCAACAGCTCAGCCGTTGGCCCATACTTAATTGACTGACTGATATCTTGGAATGCCCCAAAAGTGTAACTCATCTGGAGATTAACTATGGCTCTACCTTCCAGTGCAGGTTTATAGCCTGAAGGAATAAATGTCATTGGCAAAGACAAAAAATTATTGTGCAAACCCAGGAATAAACTGACACAAAGATGAGCTTAATGTAATAAGCATTTTACTAAAAATGGAAACTGCTTGTGACTGTCCAGTAAATAAAACCTGGCACATAAACACTAATTGTTGCTGCCCTACAAAATACCACCAGGCGTTATGGCCACTGACTGCTTTGAGTGAATGAGTAAATGAATGGATGAATGAAATAATGAATTAATGAATTAATGAAGCAACTAATTATGGCTTCAAAGTATTTTTAAACAGAGATTATCATTTCATACTTGGTTTGACTTCAATAACAGAAGTGAAATGCTTCCAGGCTTGCATTAGCTTGCCAGACACTTGAGCTGCATATGCCAAGTTGACACGTGCTGGCAAACACATTGGGTCCAGATGCAGCGCGCGCTGGTAATCCCGTCTAGCAAATTCCATCCCACGTTTGTTTCCATAATCCATTAAGGCATTTCCCCTGGCAATGAACCCATCAAGGAAGAAAGGCTTGAGCTGCAAACATCTGGTAAAAGCTGCCACTGCCTGTTTTAAGCGATTCAATCTGAAATAATGGTAAGAAAAACCAGAACAGACTGCAGAAACTGAAACTCAGAAATGGACAAAAAAAAAAAAAAAAAAAAGCAAATACTCACTGACCAAACTTGACGGAAGCAGTAACAATTTATGAAACATGATCAAGTCCCGCTATCCACTAATTACAACATCATTATCCCAATCTCAGTTATCTCCCTTTTTGACATTCCTACCACAATGGCAAGCCTGAGGGAGCATTAGTCCTATTTAAGGCTGTACAAAGTTAATCATCATCATCATCATTTTCTCTGCACTTCTTATGGAGCATGGTGCCACCACCTGTAGCTGGTCCCCTTACAGGAAGCCTAGACCAAGCATTCACATGCTTCCTGCAGCAGTGGTTTCAGTGATAATTTGTTTTACATGGTGACAATGCCAGCCCCATGCACAACCTAATACAGGCATACCTCGGAGATATTGCAGGTTCGGTTCCAGACCACCGCAATAAAGCGAATATAGCAATAAAGCCGGTCACACCCATTTTTTTGGGCTTCCCAGTGCACATAAAAGCCTAAAACCATGTTTACACTATGTCTATTAAGTGCGCAATAGCTCTAGGTCTAAAAAGAACAATGTACTATAAAATTAAAATACTTTATTGCTTAAAAAAAAATGCTAATCTTCATCATCTGAGCCTTCAGCGAATTGTAGTCTTTTTTCTGGTGGAGAGTCAAAATCTATCGGAAGAAGAAGGCACGTTCTAATAAATAAACATGAATAATTTGAAGAAAAGCGCAATTTCTGCGAAGCGCAATAAAGCGAAGTGCAATAAAGCGAGGTATGCCTGTATTAGTAGTATTTAACAAAATACTGAGAGTGCAACAGTTCTATTCTTCCTTTGTTTTTTCCAAGACCCCCTGTGAAGCGTGGGGTGAAAAGGCTATATGTCAACTGTTAAACTAGAGAGTAATCCTCCCTCAAGGGTAGAGAGGAATGGGAACAGAGTCTGTGGCAAAGAAGCTTAAGGGCTCATAAAACATAAAAAGGAGCAATTGCGTAAACTCTGCTACATAAAGAGTAAGGGATATCATATCCACTATGCCTTTAAAAATAATTCACACATAGCTGCTGTTTCTCCTTCTCCCCCATACACCATGCCAGCTGGTGTTGACAATCATGTCTTTCTCCAACTTCCAGTCTCCAATGCTGTTTATTAATCCTGTTGTTAACTTTTTTCTATACTATGATATTTACACATGCTATGATGTTTTCTATGCTTTGATGTTTACATATGCTATGATGTTTACATATGCTATGATCTTTTCTATGCTATGATGTTTACATATGCTATAATGTTTACATATGCTATGATGTTTACATATGCTATCATGTTTACATATGCTATGATGTTTACTATGCTATAATGTTTACATATGCTATGATGTTTACATATGCTATGTTTTCTATGCTATGATGTTTACATATGCTATGATGTTTACATATACTATGATGTTTTCTATGCTATGATGTTTACATATGCTATGATATTTTCTATGCTATGATGTTTACATATGCTATGATGTTTTCTATGCTGTAATACTGGTCAGTATCTTCTCTTGTTATCATCCTTCAATATTTCCTGCTGTGACAATATCTTTTAGCTCTCCTCTTCTCAAAATGTGCCCAAAGAGGGTGGACTATTCCAAGCGATATGAGTAATAAGATTCCACTGCTCACTGGCTTCTTTCAGAACATCCTTATTTCTCTTGTTCGGAAATGTCCTGGGTTCGATTCTCCGGTAAGCCACTCACTTCTGTTGTTTTTCTGTTGTCTAGTTCTCTACTTCTTTATTTCTCAAGAGTACCTGAAAAATACCTTTATGTGTGTAATATTTATTTACTCTTGTTAGCTGTACACTGTATTCTTAACATTTTTTTATGTAAAACCACAGCCCTGAGGTCTCCATGGAGTTCACTATAGTGCGTTTCAAAAAGACCGGTCATCGATTGACTTCAAATATCTCCATATTCCTTGCACTTATAAACATGATTTTTTGCATGTGGTCTTATATTTTCAATGTCCTAAAGTTTTTATAAAATTCAATGTTACAGGTAGTGTTCTTTTCTTGCAACGGCTAATTCCTTTGATCTTTTTTAACGAAGTAATTATTTTGTCCTGGAAGAAAATAATTTACCGTAAATGAAGGAAGTTGCATATTTTCGGCATAGGCGTCTATACAATTCGAATGTTAGAGGGGTTTGTTAACTGATTACTACGTGAGGTCCTTTTTTATTTCTTCGAAATATTTGAGAGAATAATAACGCCTATTCGTTGTAAATGTTACTTTTTATACTAAAACGTGAATGGATGCATGAAGAGGTGAAAGTACTGTGTATGTTAAAAATATATAAAACATATAAGGTATTTACACACTTATTCTGAGTCAGACGAGTCTAACATATTGATGACTATTCTCGGCTGAACGAACGACAGTCCATCTTTTTTCCAATAGTCATTTTCCTCTTATAAGACATGGTCTTCACATTTACACCAATAATCTTTGTCTATCTGCGAGAGGGCGGTATATGTTAGTTCTTTCATATTGCATAGTTTGAAAGTTTTATTTTCAGCTGCCACCTGTCCTTTAACTTTTGCCCAAACGAGTTCAATTGGGTTTAAATGTGAATGATAAGGTGGCAGTCTCAAACACATATGACCATGCTGTTGAATCAACTTGTCTATATGGAATATCTTGGTCTTTTGTGATTTCTTAACAAGGGACACTAATTCAGTTTTCAGAAACCCCTCATAAATGGAATGTCTTCTTTTCTGAGCCAAAGCTTTATAGCATCTTTTGTACTCGAAGATGTCGGGATTTTGTCTTCTTCTGCCACAGCGTTGTGGTATGATGCGTTGTCCATTATCAGTCAAGATGGTCTGTCTAGGGACAGAAGAAGAGTATTTTCAATCCACTCTCTAAATATGTTACCGTTCATCTCGGTATGATAGTCCCGGTTGTCCGTATAATTGGAAGTGAAAATAGGTACAGCATTTTTCACTAGCCCATTATGTCTGCTGCCTGCTTTGCCATTATTAGACGTTGTCCTTTTCCACTGGGTACAAGAAAAATTTTCCAGAGGGCCTCATCAAAAAATTAAAAGACGTTTATGGAGAAATGTTCAACTATGTAAGATTGAAGAATGAACTTGTTGTACTTTATTGTTCGGATGAGTTCTGCAACAAGTCATTTCATGAGTTACTGCAGTTCTTAGTTGAAAATGATCTCAGTTCAGGCTTTACAGAAGTGTTCAAACTGGCAGAATTGATAATGACAATTCCAGCAAATACTGCTTCTGTAGAAAGATAGTTTTCAGCTTTAAAGCGAATCCACAATTCACAGATCTACAAAGGGTCAAGATCGACTCTCCAAGTCTCAGCCTATTGTCCATTCAAAAGGAAATTTTGAGCAAGGTTAGATTGAAGAATACATTTTACGATGCTGTAACAGAGAAATTTCTGCAAAAGGAAAGAAGAATAGATCTCATCTTCATGTGAAACCTGTAAGTGAAAATATGTATTATTTAGTTAATGTTTTTCTTCCAGCCGAATAACTGTCGTTGCGTAATTGAATATAGTTGGATTTTAAATTAAGAGGGGAAGGGATAAATAGTAGGCTTACATATTCATTTTAAGTAGCAGCACGCCTAGCTCGCATTACCAGGATACGCCACTGTAACTGAACGCACCGGAAGGATCAATGTAATGTTCAAAACAGTGCGGCAGTGAGCTGAAACACGGTGAAAATCGCGTAAAATGCGTTCAAGATGTTAAATCGAAATAGCTCACAAATATGAAGGGGTAAGCCCTTTCAATACACAGTTGGACTAGGAGGTGGTCGATTTTGTATACTTTAAATAAAGAAAATTTAAAACCATGTTTGTTAACGAGGAAAAAAATGTTCCCCTCGGGACATAGCGATCATTAGGTCATATGCAAAGTTGCAACAATTATGATCAAGTGGTTGCAGAGATATTGAATATTAAACAGCGGCAAACATTGTGAAACGCACTTTAGTACATTTTGTTTAACCTCACAAGCAGGTACCTTATTTAAAGGCTTTTATCCACCTCTTATTTTTTTTTCATTGACAACATGACACTGTAATCACTTCGGTACTCACTTGTGCAGACAAAGACCAAGAGTATGGAGAACTGTATGGTCACCAGGGCAGATCTTTGAAGCAGCTTGAAAGTCAAACAGAGCATTGGTGTAATCCTGCCTTTCAAAGTACAAGAGCCCTCTGTTTATCAGTACCTTTAAAATAAACACAACATGCACATACAACGTCAAGGTTGTAAACAAGTTCAGTCACGAGTTATACTTTTAAAGATGCATGGAGGCATATCAGGAGTAATTCTTATATGACCACCAGCTATGCTCAATGCTGCAATATATGTACGTGGAAGTTAACTTATGTCTGTAAGGCTAATTGCATCCTCATTGACTCTTGACATCATCCACACATTTCCAGGGATTCCCCCTGTAGTGAAACTTGTTGAGAACCCAGCATTGCACAATAAGCTTGGAGAAATCACTTGAGCCCCAGGCATAATTCTTTGGCTTTGACTTGGTTCACTGCATGCAGAAGGATCTCACTATGGACCCAGTGATAGGCAAGGGAAGCTGAGAAATGGCTCTGTGCAGGACGTGACAATTCCTTGGGACAGCCCAGAACCAGGGTACAGTATTTTAGCTCTGCATAGTTGGAAAGCCCCCTTGGATGGCAGGAAATGCACAGTATGCCCCACACTTCTTACTCCTAGCTTGGGACCAGATATGACGATCCTTTAAATGCAAACCAAGCTGGAAAAACTGGAGCTCATGACTTCAACTTAACACGTTTCGGAATGGTAGATAAACCACAGGAAAATCCTAGATCTACAGTGTAGATAATACCAAGGTATTGGCTGCTAAAGAGCGAGAAGCTCAGCAGCCCTAGTTAAACAACAACAATAAATACTTTTAAAGAATCATCACTTTTTCTTTACTCCTTATGGAGAATGGAACTACTTCTGCAGATAGCTCCTTTCAAGAAAATTAATCCTAAGCACAAACTCTGGCAGCGGTGGTTTCTGTAACAATATATTTTACATGACGAGGCTGCCAGTCTCATGCACAAACTTATTGATAAAGGGGGCACGAATGTTATTATTTCTAGAATCACTGTTGAAGTTATAGTGTTGAAGGGTGTGAGACTTCCGGGCAACGCCGGGTACTTCCAGAAGAATGAAAATATTATTATTATTATGTGCTGCGCTGATATAGGTGATCAGCAGGTCGGGCTTATAGGTGCCGACTGGGTGTGTGTGTGAAGCTATCAAAGGACGCGAATGCATGTGGTTCTGGAACAAACACGAACAATCACACACCATAATGCACATAACAGGTAACACTGCGAACTCTGGAAAACCTCCTAGTCAGAAGAATGAAGAGACGGCTGGAACGTCTATACACTGTTTATTATACTGGTACAAGTGACACATCAAACGTAAACATCCTGGTAATACAGTACATATGCACATTGTAAACAATTCACTGTCACTGGTACAGTTCAAAGCACATCATGGAAAAACATCGTGTAAATATCCTTTTCACCTTCCCTGGCAATACAATATATAAGCCGTATAAGTTCCTGGCTTTTAATCAATGTAAATATCCTTTTCACCTTCTCTGGCGATACAATATATAAGCCGTATAAGTTCCTGGCTTTAAGCAATATAAATATCCTTTTCACCTTCTCTGGCGATACAATATATAAGCCGTATAAGTTTCTGGCTTTAAGCAATATAAATATCCTTTTCACCTTCTCTGGCGATACAATATATAAGCCATATAAATATCCTTTTCACCTTCTCTGGCGATACAATATATAAGCCGTATAAGTTCCTGGCTCTAAGCAATGTAAATATCCTTTTCACCTTCTCTGGCGATACAATATATAAGCCGTATAAGTTCCTGGCTCTAAATCAATGTAAATATTCTTCTTACCTCCTCTGCTCTGGTAATACAATATCTAAAACACATTGCACAATATAAATACTAGCCATCTATCCTAGGCTTTAGAAATATCTCGGGGAGTCTCCAACGTTTCTATCTCACCAAAAATATCTTTCCCTGAACACACAGTTAGAAAACATGGCTGACCAGCCTGGTCAAACGCCCAGAGCGAACTGTCGCAGGATACCGCATCACAGTCCCGCTCAAACAGTCACGCATGCGCGGCTAACCGCGAAACGTGAACTGAACTCAATCTCGAAGGTTCGAGAGAATTCTGGATCAAATATTTTTAAACCAGTCAAGGGAGATAACCAACGTCTGGCCTGTACATACAAATATTACAACGTGTAAACTCCCCTTGACCACAAAATATTAAAATCTGTCTTAACAGTCTACACCGACCTCACGGGAAAAAAAAATATTAACATCATTTTTTTTTTTAATTACATCAACAAAAAACAAGAGGTCGGTATAGTTCTAATATCCGCATACAAGAATTCACCTATGTAAAGTTCTATGAATTCATCAACAAAAAATATAAACAGTAATTGTAAAGTAAAAAATGAAGCATACAAAGTAATCAGCCAAGTATACAAATATAATAAGTTTCAAACAAAGTAAAGTATAGACAGATAATGGGACAACCATACGAAGAACGTCAACCTCAAAGAAGTATGAAGTATATGAAAGTATAAATTCGCCATGACACCATAAGTGAAAAGAGAAAAGTGAACAAAGACCACATGACATACAAGAGGAAAGAGCAGAAATGAAGGAAAGTAATGCCATAAGAATAAAGAAAAAAGCAATATGTCATGGTAAACAATTACATGAAAGAGTGTATTGCAAAAATGAACTACATTATAGTACACAAGTATACATCCAAAAAACAATGCATACACAAATTCAAGATAAACAAGTAGCTATCATCTAAAAAAAACATAGTGTGCATGATAAACAAGTTAATAGATCTGTGGAGCACAAATGATGAGCTCAAAATGGATATCAAAATAAACATCACTGTTATGCATAGCTATTGCTGACGCACAATCAAGCGTCGGGTGAGGAAAAGAAAAAAAACAACAACAAAATTCCCCCCTCACAACCTCAGAAAAAAATATTTTCCAAAGTACCAATATCATGCTACCTAGTTACCCCTAGCGCACAATGAAGCGCTGGGCACAGAAAAACATTACAATGACATAAAAAATTACATTTTAACCTGTCTTCATATTCTTGAAAACTACAGTACTGAAATATATCGCAATGATGAGTTACATAAAAAATTAGTGGCATCATTACAATAATCATATGTTCATCATTTCCAAACACAGTAGCATACGAATAGAACAATAGTGCAATGGTGCATACAGATGATTGAAATACTATCACAAAAAACCACATCATATATTAATACAATACTCTCTAATAGACTGTGCTATAACAATATACAATATTCAACATTATCTGCCTTATCAAATAAGCTCCATATATAAGATGAGTCCCGTAGGCTTAGAATGTTCCATGGTAAGAAGACACCAAGATCTAGTGTAGAGTCACACTGCCGATAAGTTAAACTGGACCAGCAAATCTTGTGGAATATCATCAGTAGATGGTTGAAACCAACAATATAGCCGTACTGACTCTCATGGAAAAGCATACACTGAGAAAAAATACAAATGAAATCTCTGTTTGATAAAGGAAAAAAATGTTATGATATACAACAATTAATTTTAATTTATCGAATGTGGCCATATAAACTTCCGACCCCTGTATGGTGATAATCAAACCTTCCTCCGTTACACAATAAAAGGTAACAGAGAAAGTAGTACAGACTAAACCAGAATCCTGAATTAACCAGGGTCATAAAAGTATATGAGACAAATAGTAGCATGTAATTTATGTAAAGAAAAGTCATGAGTATACACATGATACCCACGTCAAAAGGCAAATCTAGAGGATGGTAATGACGACTAAGAGCGTCATGATGGCTGACAATCCAAGATTTTGCGCAAGACAAAGGAAATGCAGTTGATAAATGCGTACATCCTAAGGCTGAACTGACGTCATAGCCTGTGTACTGGGCAAAGAGAGACACAAGAAGCATACCATAAAGATGCAAAAACAGACACTGGTAAACTTGGACCTAAGTCGAAGTTTAAGAGAAAAGCAGTAAGTACGACAAAACGTCGTAAAAGACGAAGATACTGAGCTAACCGGCCTAGCAAGAAAAGTAAAGATACTCATAAGGTATAGATCTGTACTAACAATTAAGTTCATACATGTAGCAAAGAAAACACTAGCCATTGCAGTAAAGAAGTTGCCATTAACCTGACTGGATATAGACTCAGTCGTAGCACTAAAGTTAGTGTCCGTGTCAGACAAAATCGAAGGATCTTCTTCTACAATAGTAGTTAAAGAAGAATCAAAGTTAGATTTATGACGTACTGAGGTATGTCGAACTGGGCTAAAAGAAGCACTCAAATTAGTATATGAACAATCGTATCATCAATACTACAAGATCGAACAAAATTAGCAGAATGTACCTGGTGAAAAGATTTTGGCATAGTCCCTAAGGTAGAAGCAGTAAGCTGATGTTGCCGTTCCCAAGCAGCAATTTGTACCGGCGTACACACCTTTACACCATGTATCTGTCCGACAGTAAGGTCGGTGATAGGTGCTCTGAGCAAACATGCGTGTATATAACCAGTGAAAAATGGTGTGGCAATGTGGACTATGGCAGTCGGAAAAGTCTCAACTGTCCCACATTTCACCATATTACCAGTTGCACAAGATGGATGGACTAGAGACTGTCTAATCCCAACAGTTGCGCATCCCGAATCAAAAAGAACTGAGACTGGATTATTATTCACAAACCCTTTATGTAGAGAAGAGACCCTCTTCCGTCATGCGCAGCTGCGGCAGGAAGAGGGGGTACAGGATGACAGCAACTCAAGGTAGTTATAGCTGTAGGTTGAAACAAAGTTGTGCACTCCGGGCACTGAGATGCTCTCTCGAAATTGAAAGCAGAGCAACCAATAGCATTAGAGACACTATTAATATTGTTACCTTGATCATTAACAACCTGGGGCTCTTGTTGAGCAGAGTTAGCATGGCGATAAGATCTATTATTATTTGGAGATCTACTGTCATATCGCGATCTTTCATTTTGAGATCTACCGTCATATCACGATCTATCACGACTATTATCTCTATTGAGAGCATTGTTATTCGCTCTATTGAAATTATTGTTCTGATTTGAACCCCAGTTAGCATTGTTGCGATTGTCATTTCCCCTTTGATCAAAATTCCTATTAGATGGGCTTTGTTGTCTCCGAGAAAAATTATTATCAGGTTGATAACCTCTATTGTAGTTACCCCTTCGAAAATTTTCATAATTGTTGGAACTAAAATGTTGAGGACCATTAAATTGTCTCCAGTTCCTTGAAGAAGAATCATAACGTGATGGACCCCCTTGGTTTTGTCCAAAATTACGATTATATCTACCACCAAAATTTCGATCAGCACTTTGAGATCTACGTCGCCAATTAGGATCATATGGCATAGCTGAAGCCACGGGTAAACCTTCTTCGACTTTAGAATTGCTAACCGTTACATTTGGATGTGCCGTGACATACTGGCAACAGTATTGTTCCATATCTTTCAAATTTGGAGGTTTTTGCTCATGTAGAAAGGAAGAAAAGATTTATTAACTGACAACATAACTTTGTCGCGCAGCAATAAGTCCATAAGAGCTTCATATGTGTGTTCAGTTTTTGAAAGTTCAATCCAACGTGAAAACGTAAGGCGAATATTTGATATAAAGTCTGAAAAATCTTTCCCTGTCTCTGGCAACAGAGTCTTAAAGCGCAGACAATAACCTTCTTCATCCAGTTGGTATTTTTTTAGTAAGGCTACTCTGGCAACATCATAGTTATTTTTGTCAGGACCTTCTAACATACTTATAGTATTCAAAGCTTCACCCTTAAGTATCTTCATAAGTTGCTCGCAATATCCTGACTTGTCTATCTTATGAGATTTGCACGAAAGTTCAAATCTATTTAGATAGAATGAGATATCGTCACTGGCAGGGTTGAAAGCAGGTAATTTAATATCATGAGGTTTAGTATTTGCCTTATTAGAAGTTGTTTGATTGTTTGTCTCATTTTGAGCATTACCCATATTCACTACCTTTATTTTCTCCAACTCCATAGCTGCCAATTTTTGCTCGTGTAATCTTTGGTTTTCTTCAGCTTGCATCTGAAGTTTCTGTTTTTCTATTTCCATTTGCATTTGCTGTTGATTTTTTTTTTTCTCTTCAGCTTCTAATTTTTGTTTCTCCATTTCCATTTTCTGTTTTTCAGCCTCTATCTTCTGTTTTCTCTCTTCAGCTTCTAATTTCTGTTTTTCAGCCTCCATTTGCATTTGCATTTTTCTATCTTCAGCCTCTCTTTGCTGTTGAATTTTTCTCTCTTCAGCTTCTAATTTCTGTTTTCTCTCTTCAGCTTCTAATTTCTGTTTTCTCTCTTCAGCTTCTAATTTCTTCTCTTCCATTTGCATTTGAAATTTTCTCTCATCTGCCTGCATCTGCAATTTTATATTTTCAGCTTCCACTTTCTGTCTCTCAGTTTCCATTTTCTGTCTCTTTTCTTCAGCCTTCTGCGCTTTGGCATATTCAAGAAGTGCGAAGTCTTTTACTTCCTCATTAGTCATTCCAAGGGATCTCCCTTGTTCAATGAACTAATCCAAAGTAGCCATTATGCTGGATTATATGAGATAAATACCTTGTGTAAATATATTACTTGAGAAACTCACTTCATCCCAACTCAGTGGGTGACAAGTCTTTGCCCAAGAACTTGTATAATTACTTTACTTATCAATAATATAATTAATCACCTATATACCTATTGTGCATAACAATATTGACAGTGTATAACTACATATACAGTACAGACAAGAATAATTAAGACAAGATATAAGCACAAATGACCACGTTTGCAGGAATCAACTAAACAATAAAGCAAAAAATATTGCAAAACTTGCAATGATAGCTGCGAAAAGTATACAATACAAGTGACAAACAGTGTATAACGAATATAACTCAAAGATAGCAAGGGGAGGCAGACACTCACAAACAAATTAATCAAGAACTAAAGAACAGAGAGAAATATAACAAAAACAACACTAAGACATCTCGTCACACCTAAACAATAATATCACGAAAGACCAAACGCAGTGGACTAAAATACGTCAGCAACGAAAAAATCGCTGGAAATTTCCACTGCAGGAAATTCGCAATAGTGTCCCTAAAGAACGCTTACGTAGGCCCTCGGTGAAGAGGGATATATCCTACGTAAGTCTCAACCCAACCTGCCCGCTGAAATATGAACACATATAACATAGAAACATAATATAAAAAGAAGGAATATAAATAGAGTGAGTTGAGAAGAAGGCTTAATCACAACATACAGAGGCACAGTTTACAAAACACATAACCACTTATCTTTAGAAGGAAAAAAAATCCTGGCCTCCGTAACGACAGTAAAGATGGATACAGCTAACATGGTCTACAGAAATCCCATGGTGCTTGATACTGGAACTCCGCCACTGTAACTGCTTGTAGTAAGCACATCAGTAATCCAAAGTACAGGAAACACGAACTGGAAATACCGCAAGTCTTGCCTTGAATAACTTGTAGTTGACTGGAACACTGCAGATCTTCTGTCGAACAATTTGTGCTTCACAGTTTATAGCCCCGTATTACTGGCGACCACTGATTAAAGGGGGGGGCGAATGTTATTATTTCTGAAATCACTGTTGAAGTTATAGTGTTGAAGGGTGTGAGACCTCCGGGCAACGCCGGGTACTTCCAGAAGAATGAAAATATTATTATTATTATTATGTGCTGCGCTGATATAGGTGATCAGCAGGTTGGGCTTACAGGTGGCCGACTGGGTGTGTGTGTGAAGCTATCAAAGGACGCGAATGCATGTGGTTCTGGAACAAACACAAACAATCACACACCATAATGCACATAACAGGTAACACTGCGAACTCTGGTAAACCTCCTAGTCAGAAGAATGAAGAGATGGCTGGAACGTCTATACACTGTTTATTATACTGGTACAAGCGACACATCAAACGTAAACATCCTGGTAATACAGTACATAGGCACATTGTAAACAATTCACTGTCACTGGTACAGTTCAAAGCACATCATGGAAAAACATCGTGTAAATATCCTTTTCACCTTCCCTGGCAATACAATATATAAGCCGTATAAGTTCCTGGCTTTTAATCAATGTAAATATCCTTTTCATCTTCTCTGGCGATACAATATATAAGTCGTATAAGTTCCTGGCTTTAAGCAATATAAATATCCTTTTCACCTTCTCTGGCGATAGAATATATAAGCCGTATAAGTTCCTGGCTTTAAGCAATATAAATATCCTTTTCACCTTCTCTGGCGATACAATATATAAGCCGTATAAGTTCCTGGCTTTAAGCAATATAAATATCCTTTTCACCTTCTCTGGCGATACAATATATAAGCCGTATAAGTTCCTGGCTCTAAGCAATGTAAATATTCTTCTTACCTCCTCTGCTCTGGTAATACAATATCTAAAACACATTGCACAATATAAACACTAGCCATTTATCCTAGGCTTTAGAAATATCTTGGGGAGTCTCCAACGTTTCTCATCATCATCAGTTGCCATCTCCACAATGAAGGTTGGCTGTAATGGATCTCCATGTAGCGAGATTTGGTAAACACTTGCTTGGTTGTAGCGCGACACGCCCACGCGACACCCACACACACCAGCGCAAGGTCAGCGCTGCGGTCTTTCTTTGAAGTTGGTAGACAGCGGAAATGTGACTTACGGTTAAAAGCCATACAGTATTACTGAAGAATGAGAAAATAGCTATATAGGAATGTATGGCCGACTTTAAAAGTTTGCATTTACTGGACATTAAATTATTCACTACAGGAGAACGCATGGTTGGAATAATATTAAATAAATATAACTCAACAAAGGAGATAGGCTAGGAATTATATCCAAAAGGATATTATTCAAATATAAATAGTTTTAAAGATAATTAATATTTTTCACCTTCATCACATCGGCTAAAAGTTAGCTAATAATCTTTAAAAATTTATTACACTAACAAGCCTCAACGGAATTGTATAAAACTTATATGTAATGAAAGCCCCATATGGGGAAAAGGAAATGATATATAGGAAGGAAGGAAGGAGATAAGTGTGTGAGTGACAGAAGAGAAAAAACGAGTACAGGAAAAGCACAGATTGTTTCAAATAGCTTCAAAACAGGAGATGAAACTAAAATCTTTTTGGGGAATTTGGGAGCTGCTTTCTCGTACGCGCGAGAGACTGAAATATAAGGACAGAGCGGCGCATTGTAAATCACACACCAAATCCAGAAGCCAGAGTGAGAAACTGGAGGACAGCCTCTGCAAGAAAAGTTCTATTTTCACGCTGCATGCAGGGCAGATTAAGTTAAGCCAATACAGTCTCACCGTGAGCTTATTAATCCTAAGAGGGTATGTAAGTTTATTAAAAATATATGTATTACTAATATCATTTTATTTCAGATTTTATTTCTGATTGATTGTAGCAGATATAATAAAAAAGGGAATGACGCTAACCAGAGATAACCTTCACCGGCATTGTCAGGAAGCATAACCATTAATTGGTTAGCCAAATATATTATGGCTAATTCTTGCCTGGAAGCTTACGACATACCAGCAAGTACATAAGTGACTTGACATCCATAAGTGGAAGGCAAAGGTTATATCGTACCCATGTATCATAACATGTGATTTATTCATGTATATTGTTAATTCTGCACCTTATACATTATCTTATCATGCTATCTCTGTAATATACTACCATGATTCATTCATTTACATACAAACACTGAAGACATGGTCGCATCATGAACAGCAGAGGGTGGTGAGATTGTTAGAACAATGGCCACCTATTACTTCTTGTTCCAGGTTTTTATGATCAATGTTTAAGATCATTCCTGATCGAGAAACTAAAGACTTGAAGAAGTTGATCCAGCTCACTGAAGCCTAGAGGTCAACCAAACTTCAACACCTTAGTCCCCCGTAGTTATAGGGCGGGCTGAAGGAAAGTCTTCCGTACTCCAGTGTGTCGGAGGAACCTCGAGCAGACGTGGATAAAGTTGAGTTTATATATTTCCATCCAACAAATCCTGTGAGCAGTTTCTAAAACGACTTTCTAATGATGAAAACTAGATGGCAAGAGATAATGTGACAAACTCGATTTATAAATTCAGTGGAAGATAAATCCAAGACTTTTTCTATTAGTTATTTTAATTTGTAACTGTAAATAATCATACATTTTACCATCTTCCAACACCCATTTATCATTACAAGAATATATAGATGTACATAATAAATTGGATAATTGTACTCATTTGACTTGTTAAATTTTTAACTGTTAAATTTTGAGTTACTTTTTCTAATTTAATTATAATATCACATAGGGTTACGATAGCGAAGTAGCATCTTATACTTCTGAAGCCTAAATCTATTGTCCAGCTCAGAGTATTCACAGCTGTAACTCACTTGTGATACCAGTGTACTTCTCGGGCACTGGAACTTCATACTTTCTGGAGAGAGATTCTACTTCTGCTCTACCACTACTATCATACTAGGAAAACCTTTCGCTACATTGGGGGCTCTTTCGCGCGGATATTATTTTGTATCCAGGGCCACTAGCTATGTATTCTTCTATCTTGAGCCACAAATAGTTTGTAAAAATAAATTTTTTTTTTTTTTTTTTTTGGAAAAAATTCTAAAAACTTAGAAATTTGTTTGTAATAGTAGTACCATTGAGTACGAAGTAAATAGGAAACGCTCACAAGGTTTTAAGGATTTGTCTTGTTCAAAGTAATTAATTGATTTTAATTAAGTTAGTTTGTTAGTGAAGATAAAATTATATATACCCTCTGGTAAGTAAGCATCATGGCTGAATTGGTGAAGTTTAGAGCTGCGATTATGCAGGAAGGAAAAGACTTGGGTATGACAGGAGATGCTCTAATTCGATATATCACAACTGAAGTGGATAAATATTTAGATAGAGAGACCAAAAGAATGGAAGTTGAGGCTGAAGCTAAGAAATTAGAGGCAGAAAGAGAGACCAAAAGAATGGAAGTTGAGGCTGAAGCTAAGAAATTAGAGGCAGAAAGAGAGACTAAAAGAATGGAAGTTGAGACTGAAGCTAAGAAATTAGAAGCAGAGAGAGAAGCCAAAAGACTGGAAAGAGAAGAAAAGAGACTAATTTTGGAAGCTGAAGAAAGAAGGTTACAAAGAGCGCATGAGTTAAGTTTAAAGGAACTTGAACTCCAGGGAGCAGCTAGCAATCATGGTGCTAGCTCACCTCACTCTGAGAGTAGCTCCAACCATAGCGCGGCAAATGGAGCCATGAGTTTCCACCTGGATCCATTTATTGAAAAAGAGGACGCCATTGAGTCGTACCTGGATAGATATGAGAGACTGGCCTCTACCTATGGATTGGAAAAGGAAAAATGGAGCCTTAAGCTATCTCAGGGGTTGGGGGAGTTTCATACGATGTTTATTTAAAACTCTCAAAAGAAGACCAGGAAGATTATGAAATCTTAAAACAAGCTTTACTGGTCAGGTACGAAAAGAATTCTGAATCTTATAGAAAGAGATTCCGAACTGCTAAGCTACTTCCAGGAGAAAACTATCACCAGTTTTTCTGCCAGATTGGAAACTTATCTGACAAAATGGATTAGCTTAGGAAAGTGTCAAGATATAAAAGAAATGGTCATGATGGAGCAACTGAGAGAATCCATGCCTCAAGAAATGAGAAAATTTCTTATGGAACAAGGAGCTGAGAGATTGGAAGATATTTTAACCATGGCTGAAAGATATCAAGCAGCTCAGTCAGAAGTATCAGGAAATAAGAAGAAGCAGGGTGAGAACTTCAAACCTTCACAAAACTTTACCAACTATGAACACAGGGACAATTCCAACAAGAACAAACACAGAACTGATTATAAAGACAAAAACCCTCTAGGATCAGAAAAGAAACCTCCAAGAAAGGAAGGAAAGTGGTGTAAATCTTGCCAAATGAGTAACCACAATACTGCGGAATGCAGACGGAAAAACCCTCCTCATCACGCTGCATGCCTTACAACAGAGAACAAGGGAAGGAAGGACCTGGCAGATAGTCAGAATGACCTCCATCATCCCCCTGTCTGTGAGGAAGTGACCTTGAATGGCACCCAAGTACTGTGCTTATATGATACAGGCTTGGACTTTGACTCAGTAGTGTGCTCTTCTCTGGTGAGTCCGGAACAGATAACCACAGAAACAGTGGAAATCAGAGGACCAGTCAAGGGAGCAGGAACCATGACACTGCCCATAGCCCGAATCAACATAAGATCTCGCTATGTGGAAGGAGAGATCAAAGCAGCAGTGATGGACAACCCTATCTACCCATTAATACTGGGATGTAGATATGTCTTTCTAGGAGAACCTATAAGACCCATAGTGATGGCAACAGTCCAGACCAGGGCAAGCTCTAAGAAAGAGGAGGACACTATCATCAATACTCATCCAGAAGAGATGAGAAAGGCTCAAACTGCTGACAGTACATTGAAGCCTTGCTTTGGCAAATTACCTAAAAGCCATAACCCTCCAGAGAAAGGAGACTTATATATGAAAAAAGGCCTACTATATAGAAAAGCTGGAACAGGACCAAAAGGACATGGACAGCTTGTAGTGCCAAAATCATACAGGGAGCAGGTTATGAAGCTAGGACATGCTATACCCTTCAGTGGACATATGGGAATAGGGGCCACTGGACAACGGATAGCCTGTCACTACTTTTGGCCAGGGATCACAGAGGACATAAAGAGGTATGTGAGATCCTGTCCAGAATGCCAAAGAGTAGCTCCTAAACATAGGACTGCACCAGCAACACTGGGAGAAATGCCCATCATGGGAACGCCCTTCGAACGTGTTGCCGTGGATATTGTTGGACCCCTCAGTAGGACCAAGAAGAGAAATGCATATATCTTAACCTTGGTCGATACTTGCTCTATGTGGGGAGAGGCAGTAGCAATGTCATCGATAGATTCGAAACATGTGGCAGAGGCACTGTTAACAATATTCACCCGATTAGGTTTCCCACATCAAATATTGACTGACAATGGTTCTCAGTTTAGGGGAAAGCTAACACAAGAAGTATTCAGGTTATTTCAAGCTAGACATTATCACTGTAGCCCGTACCACGCCCAAGGGAATGGTCAAGTAGAGCGGTTCAATGGCACGCTCATTTCAATCCTTAGAAAGTTGGCTAGTGAGAAACCTGAAACTTGGGACACATACTTACCCTCAGCACTATTTGCCTATAGGGAAGTCCCACATAACTCCACAGGATTGGCTCCAGCTACATTGTTGTTTGGACGACCAATCAAAGGTCCACTGGAAGCATTGTTGCGGACATGGACTGATGAAAAAGCAGAAGAAACCGTGACTTCTTCATACCAATACGTCAACGAGTTGACATCTCGATTGAAAACAAGTTGGAAACTGGCAAATGATAACTTGAGACAGGCCAGGAGGAAGCAGGCTGCTTACTACAATAAAACAGCAAAAGATAGGGAACTTGAGGTGGGAGAAAAGGTTCTGTTACTGTTGCCCAGCAGCAATAATAAATTGCAAATTGGATGGCAGGGACCCTACGTCATATTGGAAAAACTTTCCCGGACCAACTATAAGATTGACAAGAAAGGAAAGGAGAAGGTGTATCATGTCAACCTTCTTAAAAAGTATTATGACAGGGAAGCATCAGAAGTTGCCCATATCATGACCCTGGCCATTGCAACAGAAATGCAGGATGAACCAATTTCCTCCATGGAATACCCCCTATCAACTACGGAAAGCTATGCTCAGGTTAATGTGAGTGAACATTTAACTCTTGAGCAGAGGAAAAAGGTTCAGGAGGTGTTAGAAATCCATGCTGATGTACTCACAGATAAGCCGGGGTGTACTAATCTGTTAGAGTATGACATGACGATTACTGACCCTACACCAGTTTGTATGCGGACATACCCTATACCTTATGCTAAAGGACAGGCACTCAAGGATGAGATTGATTATCTCTTAAAAGAGAAAATTATTTCAAAGTCTGAATCTCCCTACAGCTCAAGTGTGGTGCTATTAAGGAAGCCTAGTGGTGAACACAGGTTATGCATTGATTATAGGAAACTAAATGCTATCACTGAATCTCAGGTAGACCCATTACCTGACACCAATCAGTTGTTTGCTACATTGAGTAAGGCTCGGTATTTTTCAAAAGTAGATCTAAGCAAGGGATACTACCAAATACCAGTGAAACCAGAAGTTAGGAAACTGTTAGCCTTTAGTACACCGATGGACATTACGAGTTCAATGTACTCCCATTTGGTTTAAAGAATGCTCCAAGTATCTTCACCAGAATGATGAGGAAATTGTTGGAACCATTACAAAATCCTCATATCACCAACTTCATGGATGATATTCTGATTGCTACCACTACATTCGAGGAACACGTAGTAGCACTCTCCATGTTGTTAGGTAGATTAAGAGAAACGGGATTGACAGCACGCCCAACTAAGTGTCATATTGGATGTGAGACATTGGAATTTTTAGGTCACACTATCTCTACAGGGCAAATGTCTCCGGACCCAAAGAATGTAGAGAAAATGAGAAAAGCACCAAGACCACAAACTAAGAAGGATGTAAGATCCTTTGTGTCACTGTGCGGGTTTTATCAGAAATATATACCCCATTTTAACTCATTGTGCGCGCCATTAACCGACTTAACCAAAAAAGGTCAGCCGGATAAAATACAATGGACTGTGGAGTGTGAACAGGCTTATACAGAGTTGAAAAATAAGCTGACAAATAAACCTATCCTTGCCCTTCCCGATCTCACACAAGAATTCGTACTAAGAACGGATGCTAGCAATGTAGGCATCGGAGCAACATTACTACAGCGGGCAGACACACCGCCACATATGCTATTACCAGTAGCTTTTGCCAGTAGAAAGTTAAATACAGCTGAGAGAAATTATTCTACCGTTGAACGTGAATGCCTCGCTTTGGTCTGGTCGATCAACAAATTCGCCCCTTTTCTTTACGGGAAACACTTCATTGTGGAAAGTGATCACCAGCCTTTGATGTTTTTAGCAGTGTCTAAAAAAATTAAATTCACGACTTTTAAGGTGGAGTTTACTGTTATCTCCATATTCGTTCAATGTGAGATACATACCAGGACGGGACAATCTTGGACCCGATTTTTTAAGTAGGCATCCTATCAAAGGAGATATAGAGAAACAGAAAATTAAGGAGGAACTGCAGCATGTGTTACCAAAAAGTTAACCGTGCAGGCACTGTTTTAAAGAAGAGGGCTCTGTAGCGAGATTTGGTAAACACTTGCTTGGTTGTAGCGCGACACGCCCACGCGAGACCCACACACACCAGCGCAAGGTCAGCGCTGCGGTCTTTCTTTGAAGTTGGTAGACAGCGGAAATGTGACTTACGGTTAAAAGCCATACAGTATTACTGAAGAATGAGGAAATAGCTATATAGGAATGTATGGCCGACTTTAAAAGTTTGCATTTACTGGACATTAAATTATTCACTACAGGAGAACGCATGGTTGGAATAATATTAAATAAATATAACTCAACAAAGGAGATAGGCTAGGAATTATATCCAAAAGGATATTATTCAAATATAAATAGTTTTAAAGATAATTAATATTTTTCACCTTCATCACATCGGCTAAAAGTTAGCTAATAATCTTTAAAAATTTATTACACTAACAAGCCTCAACGGAATTGTATAAAACTTATATGTAATGAAAGCCCCATATGGGGAAAAGGAAATGATATATAGGAAGGAAGGAAGGAGATAAGTGTGTGAGTGACAGAAGAGAAAAACGAGTACAGGAAAAGCACAGATTGTTTCAAATAGCTTCAAAACAGGAGATGAAACAAAAATCTTTTGGGGAATTTGGGAGCTGCTTTCTCGTACGCGCGAGAGACTGAAATATAAGGACAGAGCGGCGCATTGTAAATCACACACCAAATCCAGAAGCCAGAGTGAGAAACTGGAGGACAGCCTCTGCAAGAAAAGTTCTATTTTCACGCTGCATGCAGGGCAGATTAAGTTAAGCCAATACAGTCTCACCGTGAGCTTATTAATCCTAAGAGGGTATGTAAGTTTATTAAAAATATATGTATTACTAATATCATTTTATTTCAGATTTTATTTCTGATTGATTGTAGCAGATATAATAAAAAAGGGAATGACGCTAACCAGAGATAACCTTCACCGGCATTGTCAGGAAGCATAACCATTAATTGGTTAGCCAAATATATTATGGCTAATTCTTGCCTGGAAGCTTACGACATACCAGCAAGTACATAAGTGACTTGACATCCATAAGTGGAAGGCAAAGGTTATATCGTACCCATGTATCATAACATGTGATTTATTCATGTATATTGTTAATTCTGCACCTTATACATTATCTTATCATGCTATCTCTGTAATATACTACCATGATTCATTCATTTACATACAAACACTGAAGACATGGTCGCATCATGAACAGCAGAGGGTGGTGAGATTGTTAGAACAATGGCCACCTATTACTTCTTGTTCCAGGTTTTTATGATCAATGTTTATGATCATTCCTGATCGAGAAACTAAAGACTTGAAGAAGTTGATCCAGCTCACTGAAGCCTAGAGGTCAACCAAACTTCAACACCTTAGTCCCCCCGTAGTTATAGGGCGGGCTGAAGGAAAGTCTTCCGTACTCCAGTGTGTCGGAGGAACCTCGAGCAGACGTGGATAAAGTTGAGTTTATATATTTCCATCCAACAAATCCTGTGAGCAGTTCTAAAACGACTTTCTAATGATGAAAACTAGATGGCAAGAGATAATGTGACAAAACTTGTTTTATAAATTCAGTGGAAGATAAATCCAAGACTTTTTCTATTAGTTATTTTAATTTGTAACTGTAAATAATCATACATTTTACCATCTTCCAACACCCATTTATCATTACAAGAATATATAGATGTACATAATAAATTGGATAATTGTACTCATTTGACTTGTTAAATTTTTAACTGTTAAATTTTGAGTTACTTTTTCTAATTTAATTATAATATCACATAGGGTTACGATAGCGAAGTAGCATCTTATACTTCTGAAGCCTAAATCTATTGTCCAGCTCAGAGTATTCACAGCTGTAACTCACTTGTGATACCAGTGTACTTCTCGGGCACTGGAACTTCATACTTTCTGGAGAGAGATTCTACTTCTGCTCTACCACTACTATCATACTAGGAAAACCTTTCGCTACACTCCAACGTCTTCTGTCTCTTGTCTTGGTGGTGCACTCTGATAGACTCTTTCCTGTCCATCTCTTGATGTTATCTTCCCACTTATAGCGTTGTCTTACCCTTGCACGTTTGCCTTCAACTCTCCCTTCTGTTATGGTCTTCTGCAAGGTGTTATGCCTTTTTATGTGGCCAAAGTATTTTAACTGCCGAACTTTGACCTCCCTTATTAGTTCTCTTTTCATACCTAGATTTTCTAGGACCTCCTTATTTGTTTTCATCTCTTTCCATGAGATACGCCACATTCTTCTATATATCCACATTTCAAGAGCCTTAATTCTTTCTTCCAAATGCTTATTCATCGTCCATGTTTCTGCACCATACAGAAATGCAGAATATATATAACACTTTATGATTCTCAGTTTTAATTTGTTTCTATCTCACCACAAATATCTTTCCCCGAACACACAGTTAGAAAACATGGCTGACCAGCCTGGTCAAACGCCCAAAGCGAACTGTCACGGGATACCGCATCTCAGTCCCGCTCAAACAGTAACGCATGCGCGGCTAACCGCGAAATGTGAACTGAACTCAATCTCGAAGGTTCGAGAGAGTTCTGGATCAAATATTTTTTAACCAGTCAAGGGAGATAACCAACGTCTGGCCTGTACATACAAATATTACAATGTGTAAACTCCCCTTGACTACAAAATATTAAAATCTGTCTTAACACTTATATTAGTGTTTTCATGAATAAATTTATTTTTTTTCAGTGATAAAACTTCTTATTTGAATTAACAAAATTACTGTAATTTACTGAATGATTTTAACTAATAGATTACTTTTCACTGACATCCCTGTCATCTTTTAAGTAGAACTACTTTCTTGCCTTCGTGAAATTTTGTCATGATCAAACTTCAGCACAGTGTTACCAGAAAGGAAAAACAGCATCACATCAGTTGTTTATTTAATGAGAGAATCGTAAATATATAGAGAGGGAGTGAGAAAGAGATATAATGTATACATGGATATGCATGTGTGTGTGAGTATATCCATGAAGTAATGAAATGCAAAGTAAAATGTGTAGATGTGTAATGTACTGTTATGATGCACATAGTAGTCAGTTGTAAAGCATCAAGTAATCGTGTAAATGGGTAATGTACTGTTATGACGTACAGAGTAATCATTTGTAAAGCATCAAGTAATCTCAGTAGTAATGATGCAGATATAAGCAGCTGTTCAGCTGTGATTTGTAAAGTGATATGTACTAATGTATGGTCAGATCATTACTTTTACCTTGAACTCTAGCATGTCTCCAAGCAGCAAAACTATGCTGTAATCAGCCAGAGCTTTATCAAACTGCCCAATCTCATGATAGCAAACAGCTCGATTAAAATAAGGCAAGGGGCACTGAGTATCAATGGACGAGGCTTTGGTGAGATCTAGGATAGCTAGCTCATAAGCCTTGATGTGATATTTGAGGGATCCCCTGGTTCAAAGAAAGCAGAATGGAATACTACAGGAAAATGATACCGATATTAAGGAAATTAAATTTAAGAGAATAAAGTTTTACATTTAAATAAATAAATTATCGATGAATACAGCTGTTGTGTGTATACCGTCTGGTTTTCTGCACAACATGAACAAGCTGGTCTTTTGTTCTGACATACCAGTTGTCATCACTACTCAAACAATCAAATATGAATTTGGAAACTAAATGACAATTGATAAATAGTATTTTCTTACCAACTCTTTGCTTACTTACTTACTTAGTCGTTCCCCTTCTACCGTAAGGTGTAGAGGTTTGGAAGAGAGAGCGCCAGTTTATTCTATCAGCTGTCTTCCTCCTGGCCTGGTTCCATTCTAGTCCTCGGTCCTTCAAAGATTGTCTAATGTTGTTCTCCCAGCGGACTCTGGGTCGTCCTCGGGGTCTGGATCCTTGGCTCTTTGTTTCCCATGCTTGTCGTGGTAGCCGATCTTCTCCCATTCTACAGACATGGCCAAACCATCTTAGTTGGGACTGTTCTACTTGGGTCTGTAGGGGGTGGCATTTTAGGCCTTGACGTATCGTCTGGTTGCGTACCATGTCTCTTCTTGTTACTTCAACCACCTTCCTCAGATACCTCATTTCTGAGGTTTGGATCTGGCTTTTATGGGTTGTAGTCATTGCCCATGACTCGCATCCATATGTCAAGACTGGGACATAGGTGGAGCGGTATACAGCCATCTTCGTTTTCTTACCAACCTCTCTCTTGCTGAGGAATCCTTGATTTATGGCCTGAAAAAGTCTCCCAGCTGCTGCTTTTCGAGTGGCCAACTCTTCTTTGATGCCTCCCTTTCGGTCTATAATAGCTCCGAGGTATTTAAAGTGGTCAACCTGCTCCAGGACCTGTTCTCCCAGCTTAATCTGATGCCTTCTTTCTTCTCGTCATATCACCATGGATTTTGTTTTAGAGCTGCTTATGACCATCCCTCTCTTCTCCAGCTCTTCCTTCCAGACTTGCAGGTTGGATTGGAGATGTGCCTCTGATTTAGCAATCAGGGCAACATCATCAGCAAATGCCAGCTCTGAAATATAGACCTGTCTCATCTTCCAGTACCCCACTGAATACTTTCTTGTTCTCTCCTTACATGCCTTGATGACATCGTCCATAAGGAGTATGAAGAGGTAAGGTGATAGGATATCACCTTGTCTTACACCAGTGGTGGTCCTGAACTCTTCTGACTTATGGTTTGCTGTCCTCACATAATTTCTGCAAGACTTGTAGAAGCTCTGTATAGCATGAATCAGAGGTGCTGGAATATTCTTCCTTGCCAAACAGTCCCAAAGTTTGCTCCAAGGGACCCTGTCAAACGCCTTTTCCAGATCTATGAAACAAAGATGGATCTCACTCTTATACTCAAGGGCCTTTTCACTCAGCTGTCTGAGTGTGAAGATTAGGTCTTGAGTACTTCGGTTTACTCGGAATCTGCACTGGACCTCATCCAATTGTGGCTCAGCTAGGCGTCGGAGTCTCTGCTCTAGGATTCTAGAGTAGATTTTTTCCAGGGACACTGAGAAGGGATATGCCTCTATGGTTTCCACACTGTCGGTTGTCACCCTTTTTGAAAATTGGTGTTATGATGGCGATCTCCCAATCCTTTGGTATGGTCTTGTTGCACCATGCTGCCTGTAGGACCCTTAAGAGTAACAGGTCGCCTGATGCTCCCATGTACTTAACCATTTCTGGTGTTATACCATCATGCCCTGCTGCTTTGCCCATCTTGATTTTCTCCAGTGCTGCCTTCAGTTCTTCCATCTTTATGTCATCTTCATCACCATTGGTTTCCTCTTCTGTGCTAGTGGTTATCATTTCTGATGTTTGACCTTGCTCCAACTCTTTGCTATCAGTGTCAAATATGGTCACTGACCAGAGCAATGGAGAAGAAAATCACATCATGATAGATAAAATGGTTAACTCTTTGACTCCAGGAACAACGCTCAGAGCGTTGGTCAGATGTGACACCTGTGCCAAAACAACACTGTGAGCGTTGTTTTTAATTTATCACGAATACACCCCACAAAATCATCCATTTAATGCAGTTCAGATTTTAAAACACATAAAATGACTTTCGTTACTACGAGGGTGAGTCAAGTGAAAACCGGAAATATGTTATAACAATAAGAATAATCATGCCATTATCTTGTAACTTGCCTATATTGTTGTCCTGGATGTCTCGAGTTTCATGCACGCGCCATCGTGGTGATGGCGCATAAGGTGACGTCATAATGACATTTTAAAGATGGCCACCCCGCTAGTGGAATGCACCAAACAGCAGCAGCGTTCTGTTATTCAATTTTTGATCAGCGAAGGGGTGAAACCAATAGAAATTCATCGGCGAATGAAGCTCAAGTACGGTGATGCATGCATGTCAAGGTCGCAGGTGTATGAATGGTGTACAAAGTTCAAAAACGGCGTGATTTCTGTGACAGATTGTTCAATTTTCAATTCTGGAGTAAGCTGCCATGGCACCCACCTTGCAGACACTTTGTGGTACTGTAGCACATCAGAGATGATGTGGTGTGTTCAACCGTGACTGATGTCAAGATGTGTGGCAATATCATCCACAGTCAATCGGCGGTTTCCCTGTACGAGTCGTTCAACGGTTGCTATCGATTCTGGAGTCACTACTCTGTGTGCCTGACCCGGTCGTGAACAATCTGTCACAGAAATCATGCCGTTTTTGAACTTTGTACACCATTCATACACCTGCGACCTTGACATGCATGCATCACCGTACTTGAGCTTCATTCGCCGGTGAATTTCTATTGGTTTCACCCCTTCGCTGATCAAAAATTGAATAACAGAACGCTGCTGCAGTTTGGTGCATTCCACTAGCAGGGCGGCCATCTTTAAAACGTCATTATGACGTCACCTTATGCGTCATCACCGCGATGGCGCGTGCATGACACTCGAGACATCTAGGACAACAATATTGGCAAGTTACAATAAAATGGATCCCCAGAGCTATGCCAGTGGGAGTGTTACTCCTGGTAGGTTCAACCAAGCTGGACTGGTCTGTGTGGGTAGGGGTCAGACAAAAGCTGGTACCCTGGTCCTCCAGGTTGGGGGTTTTAGCATAGGGCTGACACCCCTGTCTATGTAAAAAAAAATAATGAAGTTACGGAAACAACATCAAATGAACAAACTTTGCTGCGGGATGGACATTTGGAGTCTGTGGCTCGTATGACTGTCAGTGGTGAAAGCCGAAAGGAAGCCACTGACATGAAAACGGATGTCCTGACCGCAAAACAGGATACTAGAATAGGATTTTGGAATGTCAGGACAATGTACGAGACAGGTAAACTAAGACAGGTCACGGCAGAAATGAGAAACTATAGGTTACACATCCTGGGGATAAGTGAGAGCAGATGGACAGGGGCAGGAAAAGTTAAAACAGCAACAGGAGAAACAGTACTTTACTCTGGAAGAGAGGATGGACAGCACAGTGAAGGCGTAGCCATTATTCTACAGAAAGGGATAGAAAGGACATTACTGGAATGGAAACCCATCAACAACAGACTGATACGATTGAGATTGAGAGGGAGATTCACCAACACTACAATAATACAATGCTACGCACCAACGAATGATAGCGATGAGGAGGTCAAGGATGAATTCTATCAACAACTGCAGAAAGAAATGGAAGACACACCTAGATATGATCTTGTTATAGTAATGGGAGACCTCAATGCGAAAGTTGGTACACACAATACATATAATGAAAGAACAATGGGGAAATGCGGCAGCGGAACAGCAAACGAAAATGGGGATAAGCTAATAAGTTTCTGTAGCATTAACAACCTGGTCATTGGAGGAACACTTTTCCCACATAAGGAAATTCACAAGTTAACATGGGAATCACCAAATGGTCGGGACAGAAACCAGATAGACCACATCATGGTTAACGGTAGATGGAGACATGCATTACAAGATGTGAAGGTAAGAAGAGGTGCAGATGTGGGAAGTGATCACCATTTAGTAGTAGCAAAACTGAAAGTGAAACTAAGAAGGGCTGGACCAACTGTAACTACACAAAAAAGGTTTGACATCAGCAAATTGAAGGACCCCCTTACCAGAAAAGCTTTTGTGGCCGACATTAAGAAACGATATCAATTTGCCAAAAGCCAGGAAAAGACATTAACTGATGATATAGACCAGAATTTCAACACCATTTCAACAGTATATAAGGAAAGTAGCAAATCATGCTTAGGATTCCAGGAAAGGAAGAAGCAAGACTGGATAACACCAGAAACCTAAACACCATAAAGATGAGAAAGGAAATGAAAAGAAAGAAAACAGAAGCGAAGTCCCCCAGGTTAAAGCAACTATATAGCGAACAGTACAGCCAGCTGGACAGGGAAGTTAAACGCCAAACCCGAGCCAACAAACGGAATTTCCTAGACGATCTTGCAAAACAGGCAGAAGAGGCAGCACTGAGAAATGAACAAAGCACAGTATACAAAATAACTAAATTCATCAGCGGAAAACAAGGTGCAAACAATATTACATTAGTAAGAGATAAGCAAGGAAATCTCATCAAGACAGCAGAGGGACAGGAAACAAGATGGGCAGAGCACTTCAGAGAAACTCTGAACAAGGAAATACCAGAGACACAATTGAATGTTCCTGAGGCTGAAAACGATCTAGATGTAAATACAGACATTCCACGAAAAGAAGAAATCATCACAGCAATCAAAGGGTTAAAGAACGGTAAAGCTCCGGGCCATGATAACTTAAATGCAGAGCTATTTAAGACAGACCCTGAGCTAGCAGCAGAACTATTAGAACCACTATTTGCACAAGTGTGGAAACAGGGACAACACCATCAGAGTGGAACAAAGGAATAATTGTCAAATTGCCCAAAAAGGGAGATCTTGCAGACTGCAATAATTGGAGAGGAATCACTCTTCTCTCAGTTCCCAGCAAAATACTAGGCAGGATAATTATACAGAGAATTTCAAAGGCAGTAGACTACAAACTGAGGAAAGAACAAGCAGGATTTAGAAAGAACAGAAGATGTGTAGACCATATATTCACTCTCAGGAACATTATAGAGCAGTGCTCAGAATGGCAAAGACAGCTTTACATAAATTTTGTTGATTTTGAAAAGGCTTTTGACAGCATACATAGGGACAGTTTATGGAAAATACTGAGGGCTTATGGAATTCCAAGCTGCATAGTGGCAATCATAAAAAGCCTCTATGCCAACTTTACGTGTAGTGTTGGGCAGAGCAACCTAACCTTCGAGGTGAAGACAGGAGTACGACAGGGATGCCCCTTATCAACCACTCTTTTTTTAACAGTCATAGACTGGGTGATGCGCCAGACACGGATAGATTTAATAAATTTAGCCAGCAGGTGGGCTTGAACATCAATTTAAAGAAGTCTGAGGTCATGACGCTCAATGTGAGCAACCCTGAGCCCATATCAGTAAGGAATCAGCAATTGGTACAGACAGATACCTTCACATACCTAGGAAGCATAGTAACACCAGATGGTGGGGCAGGCAAAGACATCAACATCAGAATGAATCAGGCAAGAACAGCCTTCTTTAGCCTAAATAACATCTGGAAGTCCTCCCAATACAGCACGAGCACAAAATTAAGATTATACCAGAGTTGCGTGCTTTCTGTGCTTCTCTATGGTGCGGAATGCTGGAGAGTCACAGAGAAGGAAATGTCAAAATTGTCCTCTTTTCACACAACATGCCTAAGAAAAATTCACCGCATCTTTTGGCCGAATACCATCACCAACCAAGATCTGCTTACTCGTAGCAAGCAAGAGGACATGCACACCATCATAGCTGGCAGACGCTGGAGCTGGGTTGGTCATGTCCTCAGAAGAGACCCCGATACCATCACAAGAACAGCTATGCTTTGGACCCCTGAAGGAAAGCGAAAGAGAGGCCGACCAAAAACAACTTGGCGGAGGACTGTGGAGGCTGAGATGCAAAGAATGAACCAGAGTTGGGGCACTGTACGAAGGATGGCCACCGACCGTGCAAAGTGGAATCAATTTGTTGTTGCCCTACAAGACGCCACTAGGCGTGATGGCCACTGACTGCTTTGACGGTCGGTGGTTAAGGATCGAAGAAGAAGAAGACAATAAAATGGCATGATCATTCTTATTGTTATAACATATTTCCGGTTTTCACTTGACTCACCCTCGTATTTAAAAAACTAATTTGAGTGTAGTTAAGCAGCACAGGTGTGTGTTTTTATAATATTATTACAATTTGTGTGCTGATTCACGTGTTTGTGTTTTTTGCTGTTGCTGCTACAGAAATATGTCAAGCTATGTATATACAATTTCTAAGCTTCCTAGGCAACTAACTGTGACAAACTACTTAGAAATATTGTTGACA
>JAMPIV010007959.1:0-92256 GCA_024509875.1 Oreohelix idahoensis
TAACCACCAAAAACCCGAAAATTACCTTCCCTGTTAAAGAAAAATTTCAGTCTGCCACCATTTACCTCTAAGTCATACAAGGCTAAAATTACCACCAAATCTAGCTGGACTGTAAACATGTGGAAAAACTTTTAACTGGATCAGTTCTAATAGCTCAATGTCTAGGGGATATTTAAAGAAAATCTTTTCTCAGAAAACTTTCTACCGAGACAATCTATGAATCTAAATAAAGTCGCAGAATTTGATCCCAGGACGATCGCCACCCACTTGTCACGAAGTGGATTCAAGTTTATAGAGTTTGCCTGAATGAAAGCAAGACCCTGGTATGAGAAAGTCTGAGAAGATAGAATTTAGATGAAAAAAATGACATGCCTGTGGACAGATGAGACTATTGGCTCAAGGGCTAGAACCAGGATCTGACTCTCCCCTTGTCGCTTCGTGACTTCAGAAAAGCTATAGAATCACCCCCCTCTAACTACCTTTAAACACAAGGAGATAAGGTGTATAAAACGACCACAGACACCACTATACAGACCACCTATAGGTATAGTATAGAGTAGAAGCTGATCCAGTATACGGTATATATATATACAAGGTATTTACTTACACACACAAAAATCAGTAAATTTCATCATACATCAATCAAATAAATAGCGTGCACTGTAGCACGGCCTGAAAAAACAAAGTAACAATTAAATTAGATAGACACTAGGAAAACCCCAATCACATTCACTCTTTCTGTCACCCTGCTGAGGAACAATAAAAATGGTTAGTGATTTAAACACTCTAATCTTGTGGGGCTGTCAACTTTAGCCTCCACTCTCTAATACAAATGAGATTTCTACTGTTGCCGTCCTGTTGCCTCTTCCTCAAAGAACGTCTACACAGCTTCCAACTTGGTAGGCGATATGCGCCGCTAACTAACACCACTGGAAATGCTAAAATAATAGACTTGGCTTACAATGATGGCTCAGTGTCTATCCGTCAAATGGATAATGAACAGACCCTACTGGTCCTGTCTATTTTCTCGCTCCTTTTCTCTCTCTCTCTCTCTCTCGCTCTTGGTTCAGTGTCTCTCTAACCCTCGACGACTGATGATGCGGCGTCTCCGTTACGCTCTTCTCTCGTTACTTTCAGGACCCCGGTATTGTAACCCTATCACCTGCTCCTGAATTCGGTGATGATGATGATGGTCGGGTATCAAGCATGAGGTACTTGATTAACTGTCGAAAACTTCTCTGCTGCTGAATAGCTTATATAACTTTCCACTTTTACCCCGCTCCGGATTTAGAGGAAAAACACAGCCTTGATTTCTGGCTGTATGCAATTACACCAGTCTCACGGCCACGTGCCGTTGTCGGAGATTATAATAGCGAAGAGCTCTGGGTTTTTATGATAAATAAACCCCGTTCCCGCTAAAGCATGGGCACTTCACTGCAAGAGACCGTAGGTTATTTTTCTTTTGCTTCTGACGATAACTCGAGTCCTCTGACCCCTGAGATATGCCCTTTTGCCGTGGATAATTTGTATTGGCAAATTATGCTCCCCCACTGTTTGTGCCGTGACCCGCTGAAATTAAAAGAAATTGCGTCTAATGTACACCAACTCCAACATAACGCATCTCTAACACATATAGCTCCCATAATCTTTACAACTCCCTCACTCACTCCTTCACCTCTATGCTTAACAATCTGTAAAATAATATTTATCCACGTGTCACTTCAATCTCACTCCTTCTACTCCCCTTCTCTCGTTCTGAACAACGATACATAAAATAATACTATCCACGTGTCTCTCTATCTCACTCTCCTTCTACTCCTCCCTTCCCGCAACTTAAATCTGCCAGGTAAGTAAACAAAGTCCCAGACACTGTCTGACGGTTTACGTAGCTGTTACGCATGGCTAACCACGTGTCCAAACATTTCAACTAGGGAAATCCTTTGTCCGAAATTCCCATTACACCTTGGGTTTCCTGGCTTACTCCAAAATTAAATTAAATCTCGCTATAGGAATAGTTTACTCCTCTAAGCAGTATAATTCACTTATAACATACATCTTTACCCTCCGACTGCATTTCTCACATTTAAGGCATAATAAAATTTACGTACACACAATCGATTTCCCAATAAAATTACATTTGTAAACACACAGGAATAAATGGTGGTATTACACAAAACTCTACAACTATGAGCCCCCGTGTCTCTCATAACTTCACACGCTCTTATCTACTGCCACAATCCTAGAAAGAATTATGCACACTTTTACATTTACATCGTTCTTCAAAGATAATAATGGATGGCGCTACCAATAAAACTTTAAGTCAATGTCCCCGAAAACGTTACTTACGGGCGAATACTCTATCAAAGACCCCTCTAATAAGTAAAACGATAATAAAATTTCTACATACCAATTACCGCTTTTCTTCCCCGCAATGGAGACGATAAATGCGTAGAAGCACGACAGGCAATTATTTTCTTAATAGAGAAAGATCCCCTCTAAACGATTCTATATATACACAGGGAACCACTCCTGTTGATCACCTACGCATCTGCTAAGTTATCCACTCGAGCCAATGGAAACGCTAGAAGAATAAAATAACTAGTGACCTACGCCAATCAGATTTGAAAACGCGCAGACCACGTGTCCAAAAATTGCATCACGTTACGTGACGTTTCTGACGCGTCATACAGGCGTGCACGAAATGGAGATTTCCGTAAACAACGAAAATCTACGTGATCGCGGAAAATCAGTAGAACGTAAAACTGGTGGGAGTAAGAAATAAACCTACCGTCATAAAAAGAACCCATTTAATTACCTACACAACAATACCAAATACGATATATATTAAAATGAGAAGAAATATGGCAAACACATATAGTTACAAAGAAAAGAAGAAATGGGGAAAATTCAAAATAGAACAACAGAATCGGGCCTGTTGAAAGACATAATTACAGTGCAGCATCACAGTAAGAAAACGAAGATGGCTGTATACCGCTCCACCTATGTCCCAGTCTTGACATATGGATGCGAGTCATGGGCAATGACTACAACCCATAAAAGCCAGATCCAAACTTCAGAAATGAGGTATCTGAGGAAGGTGGTTGAAGTAACAAGAAGAGACATAGTCCGCTACCAGACGATACGTCAAGGCCTAAAATCGCAGCCCCTGCAGACCCAAGTAGAACAGTCGCAACTAAGATAGTTTGGCCATGTCTGCAGAATGGGAGAAGATCGGCTACCACGACAAGCATGGGAAACAAAGAGCCAGGGATCCAGACCCCCAGGACGACCCAGAGTCCGCTGGGAGGACAACATTAGACAATCTTTGAAGGACCGAGGACTAGAATGGAACCAGGCCAGGAGGAAGACAGCCGATAGGATAGTCTGGCGCTCTCTCTTCCAAACCTCTACACCTCACGGTAGGAGGGGAACGACTAAGTAAGTAAGTAGACTTCACATTTCTTTAAACTTCGCGGCCCCCCCCCCCCCCCACCCACTCTCCCATATTATCACACTTCGTCACAAAATGTTGGACCCCCACCCCCTGTCTGCGTGACGTTATATCTGGATGACCCTTAAGAGCATAATGTATTTTTCTAACGTGTTAATGAAACTTTAGGTTAGAGCAGTGGTTCCCAAACTGTGCGCCCCGGTGCCCTGGTGCGCATTGGCTGGTTTACAGGGGCGCCGCGAAATATTCCAATATTTTTACTGAAATTACACATAGCCCACGTGGTTTTAGAATCGGACCATCGATGTGTTGATGCGATGATAGGAAGGACATCTAACGGACACTGTACAAACCACTAACTGTTTCGCTTTTCAATAGTAATACTAGATGGCACTCGATGTCAAAATTTAAACTCTGGATTGTTCTAGTCACTGGACACATTTATGGTTGAAAATAGTGTGGAGTGGACAAAGTGCGTTGGTGTCTGTACTGATGGTGGTCGTGTGATATCCGGCCGTTATGGAGGATTGCAGGCGCTTAATAGAAGCAAAGCTCCGGATTCACTGTGGACCCATTGCATCATTCACAGAGAAGCACTCGCATCAAAGTATCTGAGTCCTCCACTGAATCTGGTCTTACAATGTGTTGTGAATGTGGTAAACTTTATAACAACCCGGCCAGTGAAAGCAAGGTTTTTCAAAAAATTGTGTGAGGATATGGGAGCCGAATACACGTCTTTGTTGTACTACTGCCCCTCGCGATGGCTCTCGCATGGCAATGTATTGTCACGTACGTTTGAATTATGGCAGGAAATGTACACTTTTCTTGAAGAGGAAAAACACGAATATGCCAAACACTTCGTGGAAACAGACTTTTTGGTAAAACTAGCATACTTGTGTGATATCTTTGAAAAGTTAAATGCGTGGAATCTCTCCCTGCAGGGAGGCAACATGCACATATTGAAATTGGTCGAGAAGGTTTTAGCTTTCAGAAAAAAATTACAGCTATGGAGTAGAAGAATGGATGAAGATGGTGGCAAAGATTGTTCCCCTTGTTGCAGCAGTTTGTGGTCTCCAATGAAGATGATTTCTCTCGCAACATAAAATCTGTTTTTCAAGAGCACCTATCACAGCTTATCTACTGGTTTGAAAAATACTTTCAAGAAGATAATATCGACAAGTTCTCATGAATTCAAGACCCATTCAGGGCCAAAGCTCCATCTGAATTTACTTCTGTAGAAGAAGAAAATCTTATTGAGCTGTCCTGCAACAATACACTGAAAAGAAAATTTGGCAGCATGGAACTAACTGACTTTTGGATATCAGTAAAAGATGAATATCGGCTGCTAAGTGGTAAAGCTCAGCGAATCTTAATTCCATTTGCGACGTCATATTTGTTCGAAGCTGGGTTTTCGGCGGTCGCTGTGATAAAAAGCAACGTCGAACAGGAAATGAGGGTGGATGTGTCCAGTTTGATTCCAAGATTTGAGAAGATGTGCAGTGAACAACAGGCTCGCCCGTCCCACTAATTAAGATTTATCTATTCAATGACATGATTGTTCCAAATTATTAACTTTATTAATACTTTTAAATAAATTGTTTGTGAATTTGAAATACGTGTTTAATTAATTAATTTTTTTAGTTAACCAACCTAACCGCATCAACTGTGCACTGCAACTATTAGGTAGGCTTATGTTCTGACATGGGGCGCCGTGGAAAAATCCTGGTACACTAAGGGCGCCGTGAACCGAAAAAGTTTGGGAACCACTGGGTTAGAGGATTAATCAATGATATCTGAGAAACAGACATTTTAAAGCTGAATAATGAAGTCACCGTCCCGGGTAAGGGTACTTGCTGGGGGTATTTGAAGAGATAAAGAAATAATATCACTACTGTACCCTTTGGCAACTCGTACAAGACAACTAATATGAGGTTGTGCAAGGGGCTGGAACCTCAGAAATGAGGGATCTGAGAAAGGTGGTTGAAGTAACAAGAAGAGACATGGTTCGCAACCAGACGATACGTCAAGGCCTAAAACCCAACCCCTGTAGAACAGTCCCATACCCCCGTAGAACAGTCCGAACTAACATGGTTTGGTCATGTCTACAGAATGGGCGAAGATCGGCTGCCACGGCAGGTATGTGGAAACTAAGAGCCAGGGATCCAGACCTCCAGGACGACCCAGAGTCCGCTGGGAGGGCAACATTAGAAAATCTCTGAAGGGCCGAGGACTAGAATGGAACCAAGCCAGGAAGAAGACAGCCGATAGGATAGTATGACGATCTCTCTTCCAAACCTCTACACCTCACGGTAGAAGAGGAACGACTAAGTAAGTAAGCAAGGGGCTGGAACCTCATGACGTAAAACAAATTGCTAAAGAGACCAACGCTACAAGAGTGTGTGATAAGAACGCTTGTTGCAGGTTTCCTGAAAGTGAACCCGCTCCATTCTCGGTAGGGACCGCAAAGCAAACTAATGATGATGTGTTGCGTGCATATTTTGACGCACATATTACAAAAATCGATATGGCTATTTAATATGGGAAAAATATAGACATTCATTCATTTGTGTATGAAAATGCTGTCTATGGTAAAAGCGAGAGAATCCATGTTTGATTCACACTTTTGATTATAGGAGTAATCGTTCTTGATATTGATCCGGCGCATGGATTGCTCTTACGTTTGTACTTATTTTTTAGGGCCAGAAAATATATTAATTTGCTTATTGTGTTTATGGCCTGAATTCATATGTATTACATATTATTAGTACAAGTAGAATCAGTCCTATATTGTATATTTTGGATGGGTAGGCGGGACTAGATTCTTATTATTCCGGTCTAGCGGAAGTATGAGTTGTCTTGACAAGTCGTGATGAGTTCCGATGTACCGTGATAATGGCTGGTACGCATTTTTCAAAGGGCTGGTAGATTCTTAAGGAAATATAATTCATGAAGTGGTTTTCTTCTAAAGGAGATGGTATCTCTACTATAGTTTATGTTAGAGACTCTCCTAAGGTACGGTACAATGTATAATTCGGACTCCATGTATTGCCAGACCCTATTTTGATGATCTCATGTCGATTCGACCTAGATGGAACATTGTGCTTCGTATCGCTAGGGTCGTGTTTTGTATCGACAAAGATGACAGACTTTCCTACAGCGGTTATGGCTACGTGAATTAACCTGATCATCGTAGAGCTGTATGGGAAAATTTATGAAATCATTTATATACCCATTATAAATTAACTCTGGCTTATATTCTCCTTCCTATGAATGAGTGAACGACAACTCAGGGAGGCGGCCATGTTAGATTTCGGTCATCATATGTTTTGATCACTGCCAAGAGAACAGATTATTTATCCTATTATCGGACAGTGACAGGGAGATCTCAATCTTGCTAGAAACCCCCTCTTTCGTGGTTTCATAATATATGCTACAAACTATGGACGTCAAGTAACCTTAGTTATTTACCGATCTGCCTTCACTGACGCGTTTAGTCAGATAGGGGGATGCGGCCATAATATATCATGACATTGAACTTTTGATGTACTGCCCATTATTTCTGAATGTGTCATGACTTCAGATCTGCTATGTATACCTACAAATTGATATGTCAACATACCATGATGTACTCGTATGTCCCAGTGTGTACGTCTGAATAAATTGAGTAAACAAAGATTCCAGCAGTCTGCATTGGTGCCTTGTAGACACATGTGTATGAGTGGTTATATTGGTCAGCACACGAACAGTACACCATTCGCGGTAATCACACTCTACACTTCTACTTCATACATACACCATCCTGCGTCGGTTGGAGTGACCAAGTTTAGGGCCTGCTTCCCCTGGAGCCTTTGCCTTCCCTAACTCAGGACTAGGGTGAGTTACCCATTTACAGCTGGGTAGACTGGAGCATGCCTGATCTCAACAACACACCACTCTTCCTTACAGAGCATACAGACTGACACTTTACAGAGTGGAAAGAAGAAAAGAAACTTTACAGTGGCGAGCCAGATTCCTGGGTCCAGCTTACGCAGTTTTGTGTTGAGAATCACAGTTTACAGCTGAAAGAACATTTGTTTGAACACATCAACACCAGTAGGACAGCTATACAGTCGATGTCAGCTTGACCTGTATTACCGATAGGATGCTGTATCTAGGTCAGCGCTTGTTGACAGTTTTTCGCTGTACAGACAGTATTACACAGGACAGTGGTATCAAGTGTAGAAAATATCTGGAGCAGTATTGTTGACATTTCTCAACGTACAGAAGAATCACAGTGTTGTTGAACATAAAGTGCATAGTTCATCGTTGGATCTTCATATGCTCAAAAGAGAAAAAAATTGACAGTGTAATAGTTTAGAATTAAATCTATTACTCAATAAAGTGGCAAGTTATTAGTATTAAAATAAACTGTGCCTGCTTTACAACACTATACCTGCAACACATTCCATTCATGACATAAATTATATTGTATGCTATATGCTATTTATGCTTACATGTTATTTGTTATGTATTAAATTAGTTTTTTGTTCTGTGTGACTAGTACAAGGTATGCCGAGTGACATTGGTCTGGACTAGTATTCTATAGGTACACATTTTCTTAATTGGAAATTTGTTAGCAACAATTTGCTGCTATTTCTGTTAGTTGTGATGAGGTGTTCTTTTCTTCGTTGTTTTTGTTAATAATTTTGTGTTCCTTAGTTTTGTTTGATTTGTTTGTATAATTGTAGGTCTCATCTTTCCTTTCATTTCAGTTTTTTACACCCTTATGTTTATACACTGTGGCGTTATTTGTCTTGTTATATTATGGCAGTTATCATCACGGTTTCTGTGATCATTTTTTTCATTTCTCCTATTTAATTTAATTTGATCTCTGCAAATGTGTTCATATTGTCTTTTCTTGTTTGTCCTTTGTAATGTCTTTAGTTGACATATGACGTATAGTGGTATACACTGATAGTATAGTACAGATCAGTACTTTATGATTGTTATTGTTATAAAACAAAATGTACAAGACCTTTGTAAGGCTTGTCTCCCAAAGTGATTGGTAAAGGGAAATATTTTTTTTCCACAGGTACTCAAGTGATCTTTGATTACATTGAGGTATACAAGACCTTTGTAAGGCTTGTCTCCCACAGTATTTGAGATACAGTTATTGTGTCCATAGGTACTCAAGTTATCATTGGTTATTATAAACCATACAAGTTTGGACTAAGACTAAGTCTATGGTATAGACTTGTCTCTCATTAACGTGAAAGAGGGTAATTTATTTACTTTTTCAGGTTTCTGATTTAAGAAGACAATATGTCTACATTAGATTATTTCATTGCACAAGGAAAATCTCTTGATAAGACTGGAAAAGACTTAGAACAATGGGCTGTTGCTCAATATGACAAAGCATTAGCTGCAGAAGAGAAAAAAATTGCTGCTGCTGTTGAAGAAAGAAAAGCTGCTGCTGAGGAAAAAAAAGCTGCGGCTGAGGAGAGAAAACTTCAAATAGAAGAAAAAAAAGCTGCTGCAGAAGAAAGGAAAGCTCTAGCTGAAGAAAAAAGATTAGAAAAAGAAGCTGATACTGCTGCTGAACTTAAGAAATTGCAGATGCAAGTGGAGGAAAGGAGATTTGATGCAGAACAGAAGAAATTAGAAGCTGATGCAGAACAGAAAAAATTAGAAGCTGCTGCAGAACAGAAAAAATTAGAAGTTGCTGCTGCTGCAGAACAGAAAAAATTAGAAGTTGCTGCTGCTGCAGAACAGAAAAAAATTAGAAGTTGCTGCTGCTGCAGAACAGAAAAAATTAGAAGCTGCTGCAGAACAGAAAAAATTAGAAGTTGCTGCTGCTGCAGAACAGAAAAAAATTAGAAGCTGCTGCAGAACAGAGAAGATTAGATAGAGAAGCTGAAGAGAGAAAAGCAATAAGAGAACATGAGTTTGAATTAGAGAAATTAAAATTGACATGTATGAGTAATGTTAATCAGGCATCTGGTAGTAATGGTAAACCCTTTGTGTACAAGGTCAAGGTACCAGCGTTTAACCCTACCAGTGATGACATAACATTTTGGCTTTCTAGATTTGAACGGGCTTGTCGATCTCATAATGTTGACAAATCACAGTATGTGAATCAGTTGTCTGAAAATCTAAAAGGGGAGTCTCTGAGTAAGTTATATTTTGTTGAAGAGGCCGACAAAGATAATTATGATGCTGTTAGGGCAGCTTTGATAAAGAGATATCAGCTGTCTGAGGAAGGTTACCGTCTTTTGTTTAAAACAATGAGACCTGAGGTAGGTGTAGAATTCTCAGATTTCATCTCAAAAGCACGAATTACACTTTCACGATGGATTGAATTATCCAAAACAGAGAAAACATTTGATGGTCTTACGGATTTATTGCTAAGAGACAAGGTCATGTCTTCTGTAAATAAATCATTCCTAGAGTTCTTACATGAGCGTAAACCTGGTACAATAAAGCAAATGGAAGAATATTGTGACCAGTATGCCACGGCACACCCTGACATGATTCTTAGTAACTCTAACATTAAAGAGAGTATGCCAGTTGCTTCGGCAACAGAATATAATCAGAATTACTCACACAAATTCCAAGGAGCTAAAAATAAATTTGATAAAAAGGTTAATTGGAATAATTATCAAAACCAAGATAACCACTCAAATCAGGGTTCTTCTTTGAAGAACTGGAATCGGGCTGATAGTCCTCGACACGCGAGGGGTACCCATAATGTTAGAAATTCTCGAAAAGGGAGTAGCTATAGGAACTACCCAAGTGCTTCATGGAGACAACAGAAACAATATTACAGGGATACTCAATATAATGAGCGTGATGATTATGATCATGAATATTATGATTCAAACCCAAATAGGGGTTATAACAGAGGCAATAATAATTATAGAGACAATTATAACCGAGGTAGATCACAACACAAAAGACATGGTAAATCTTATTACCAGGCTAACTCTGCACAACAGGAGTTCCACGACACCGATAATCAGAATAATGATAAAAAAGACTCCAACAGTGTAGCAAATTCCGCTTTCGATTTTGCTAGAGCATCTGAGTGTTCGCAATGCAAAACATTATTCGATCCAACCACAGTGTCTACTTTAAGCTGCGGTCACCCGCTTCCCGCTCTCCATGCGTCAATTGCGCATAATGGAAGGGGTGCTCTTGTCTTTAATAGGGGCCTAATAGATGGTACTCCGGTATCAATTCTTTTCGATTCGGGGTGCACTACCATTGGAGTGAGGCAATCACTCGTAAATCCTTCTCGAGCTACAGGCAATATAGTCAAATGTGTAACATTTGGTGGCACATTGGAGAAGTACTCCACTGCCATTATCAATATTGCTACGCCTTTCTTTACAGGAGAGGTGCAAGCATGTCTCTTGCCGAATCCGATCGCTGATCTTATCATCGGTCGCATTCATGGAGTGAAAGAATGCACTCCACAGCAAATTTCTAATTGGGAAAATGTTAATATGCAATCTGCTAATGCAGTAATCACTAGGGCTCAAGCTCTTAATATGCCACAATCTTCACATTCTGAAGATAATGATGCGCAGATCCAAGATGATCCCTTGGAGATTTCCCACGATTCCTTTATCAAACAGCAGGAAGATGATCCTACTCTAAAGAAATTCTTTACTCTGGCAACAAAAGGTGATCCGAATAAGGATACTAATCGTAAATCTTGGATTACGATGAAGAATGGCGTACTTGTACGTATGGTACAAGACTCCGCTAAGTCCATTCATTCTCAAATCCTTGTGCCTAAAAATATGAGAGTTAAAATCTTACAGCACGCTCATGATTCGCAGTGTGCTGGACATATGGGTTTTTCCCGTACTAAAGCTAGAGTTCTTCAATCTTTCTTTTGGCCTGCTGTGAATAAGGATATACGAATCTATTGTCGATCTTGTAAAGTATGTCAAGAGATTAAATCCAGAGGTCCACGCCATGATGCACCTATTCAGGCTGCAGACATTCCCATTCGGCCATTTCAAAAAATGGCGATAGACATCATTGGTCCATTTAAGATAAAGTCTGCTAGAGGACACCAATTTATTTTGACGTGTGTTGATATGTGCACACGTTGGCCGGAGGCTGTTCCTCTAAAGAGCATAACTACTGCTGATGTCGCAGATGCTCTTTGGTTAATATTTTCTCGTCTGGGATTTCCAGCAGAAATATTATCCGACCATGGTACCCAACTCATATCGGATACCATGTCTCAAGTAATGTCGACTCTGAAGATAGAGAGATCGCTGAGTAGTATTTATCATCCTATGTCCAATGGGATGGTGGAACGTTTGAATAGAACTCTGAAAAACCTACTAGGTAAGATAACGGAAGATCATCCTCAGGATTGGGATAGGGTTTTACCCGCGGCTCTCTTTGCATATAGAGAGGTCGCCAACGAACATACAGGATTTTCTCCCTTTGAACTTGTCTTTGGCGCGAAACCGCGAGGTCCTATGTCCTTACTTCATGATCTTATAACTGCTGATAATATTGTCGATGACACAAAATCCTCTTATGAATATGTCATCGCACTTAGACACAAGATTATTGAAGCATGCAAATTGGCAACTGCTTCTTCTGAATTTGCGAAACAGAAGGCAAGGGAATTTGCCAATAAAAAGAGATGTTTGCGACAACTTTGTCCAGGTGACAAAGCATTTGTCTTGCTACCTTGTAGGGAAAATAGACTTCTCATTTCTTGGAAAGGTCCGTACGATATAATATCAAAAGTTTCCGATGTTGACTATATCGTCGATATTGACGGGAAGCGTAAAACCTTCCACATCAACATGCTCACGGAATTCCATGAACGTCCTGATTATTTACAACCTGTTTTCCAGGCAACGGACGATTTTCCAGTCCAACATGGACAGTACTCATCTCTGTCAGTAATACAGGATGAGGAAACGAGTTTCTCGGATGTAAATTTACCTTTTCCAATGATTCCTCTTCACTCTAATGAATCATGGAAAGATGTTGCAATTTCTCCAGAATTATCTCCAGGAGAGCAGAAACAAGTTTCTACTATGTTAGAACAATTTCAGGATGTCCTTACTGACATTCCTGGTCAAACTGATGTCATTCAACATGACATTATTCTTACTGACCATAGTCCTATAAGAGTCAGACCGTATCCTATCCCGATACATTTTCAAGCACAGGTAGAGAAAGAGTTAGATGAGATGATAGAGTTAAAAATTATTGAACCATCCACATCAGCATATTCTTCGCCGATGGTTATAGTACGAAAAAAAGACAATAACATACGTCTTTGCGTGGATTATCGCAAATTGAATCAAGTGACTAAATTCGATGCTGAACCTATGCCTTTACTAGAAGAGCTACTTACGAGACTATCGAATTCTCACTTCTTTACTAAACTCGATTTGTCTAAGGGATATTGGCAAGTTCCACTATCCGAACACGCCAAACCGTTTACTGCTTTTTCGACGCCTAGGGGTCTATTCCAATGGAATTTCATGCCTTTCGGTCTTATGAACGCCCCTGCAACATTTGTACGCATGATGCGTCGAATCCTATCTCATCGCTCAGATGTCATTGCGTATCTTGATGACATCTGTCTTTTCAGTGATACTTGGAACGATCACTATAATGGTATAAATGAACTATTGTCTATCTTACGCGAGCATAACCTGACAGCGAAACCATCGAAAGCATGTATTGGTTTTAGCGAAATATCTTTCTTAGGACACCGTGTTGGTCATGGGTTCCTAAAAACAGAAGACCATAATACAAGTAAGATACTTAACATTTCTATTCCTAAGACTAAAAAGCAAGTACGAAGTCTCTTAGGTCTAATACAATTTTATGGACGATTCATCCCGAATCTGTCCTCCATTATGTCACCTCTTTCTTCCTTGCTAAAGAAAGGGTCTCCTAATGTAGTCCATTGGACTCAAGAATGTCAATCCTCTTTGGATAAGGTTAAAACTATGTTTTCTACTTCACCTATCCTAGTATTGCCTTCTAAGGATAAGACATTTATTCTTCGTAGTGACGCTTCATCCACCGGGATTGGAGCTGCACTAATGCAAGAGTACTCTGGAACTCTGCATCCTGTGATGTATATTTCTCGGAAATTAAATGCCGCAGAGAAGAATTACTCGGTCCTAGACCGTGAATTATTGGCTATGGTTTGGTCAATCCTTAAACTGCAAAGATTTCTTCTGGGCGCGCATTTCATTGTGGAAACTGACCAGAAAGCTCTTACGGCTATTCAGAGTAAAAATCTGAAGAGCGCAAGATCAACGCGATACGCGATTGCTCTACAGCCATTTCATTTTTCGGTGCGAGCTATCCGTGGGTCAGAAAATGTGATGGCAGATATTTTGTCTAGATGCCCACATGATTCATAACTGTTATACAACTTTGATACAGTTGTTTCTATGTTGAAATGTGTACACATATGTAATATATCATATATTGATTGTAACACTACTTAGCGGTTCATTGATATTTATTCACCGCTGATCTTTCAATGTTTTTCGTCTTTGATGATCATGATGTTATGATATCTTAGATGAAATTTATGTATAAACTAATGTGGAAATTGGGTCATTGCTAATATTGTAGTATGCATTGGTGACACCTCTCTGGAAATATTAATACTTAGAGAAGTACCTTCTCTAAGGTCATAAAAATTATGCTTATCATCTGCGCATTGTTATTGGTGCGTTGTGAGCCTATTGTATGTTGCTCCTAGATGTGTTTCAAAAAAAAAAAAGTACCATTTTTTTTTTTCCCGAGGGGTGTGGTAATCTGTTGCGTGCATATTTTGACGCACATATTACAAAAATCGATATGGCTATTTAATATGGAAAAAATATAGACATTCATTCATTTGTGTATGAAAATGCTGTCTATGGTAAAAGCGAGAGAATCCATGTTTGATTCACACTTTTGATTATAGGAGTAATCGTTCTTGATATTGATCCGGCGCATGGATTGCTCTTACGTTTGTACTTATTTTTTAGGGCCAGAAAATATATTAATTTGCTTATTGTGTTTATGGCCTGAATTCATATGTATTACATATTATTAGTACAAGTAGAATCAGTCCTATATTGTATATTTTGGATGGGTAGGCGGGACTAGATTCTTATTATTCCGGTCTAGCGGAAGTATGAGTTGTCTTGACAAGTCGTGATGAGTTCCGATGTACCGTGATAATGGCTGGTACGCACTTTTCAAAGGGCTGGTAGATTCTTAAGGAAATATAATTCATGAAGTGGTTTTCTTCTAAAGGAGATGGTATCTCTACTATAGTTTATGTTAGAGACTCTCCTAAGGTACGGTACAATGTATAATTCGGACTCCATATATTGCCAGACCCTATTTTGATGATCTCATGTCGATTCGACCTAGATGGAACATTGTGCTTCGTATCGCTAGGGTCGTGTTTTGTATCGACAAAGATGACAGACTTTCCTACAGCGGTTATGGCTACGTGAATTAACCTGATCATCGTAGAGCTGTATGGGAACATTTATGAAATCATTTATATACCCATTATAAATTAACTCTGGCTTATATTCTCCTTCCTATGAATGAGTGAACGACAACTCAGGGAGGCGGCCATGTTAGATTTCGGTCATCATATGTTTTGATCACTGCCAAGAGAACAGATTATTTATCCTATTATCGGACAGTGACAGGGAGATCTCAATCTTGCTAGAAACCCCCTCTTTCGTGGTTTCATAATATATGCTACAAACTATGGACGTCAAATAACCTTAGTTATTTACCGATCTGCCTTCACTGACGCGTTTAGTCAGATAGGGGGATGCGGCCATTATATATCATGACATTGAACTTTTGATGTGCTGCCCATTATTTCTGAATGTGTCATGACTTCAGATCTGCTATGTATACCTACAAATTGATATGTCAACATACCATGATGTACTCGTATGTCCCAGTGTGTACGTCTGAATAAATTGAGTAAACAAAGATTCCAGCAGTCTGCATTGGTGCCTTGTAGACACATGTGTATGAGTGGTTATATTGGTCAGCACACGAACAGTACACCATTCGCGGTAATCACACTCTACACTTCTACTTCATACATACACCATCCTGCGTCGGTTGGAGTGACCAAGTTTAGGGCCTGCTTCCCCTGGAGCCTTTGCCTTCCCTAACTCAGGACTAGGGTGAGTTACCCATTTACAGCTGGGTAGACTGGGGGCATGCCTGATCTCAACAACACACCACTCTTCCTTACAGAGCATACAGACTGACACTTTACAGAGTGGAAAGAAGAAAAGAAACTTTACATGATGATAATAATGATTATGAAGTCTCAGATACTCCTTTGTCAGACACTGTCTGCAGTCTGATTTCCATACTGCAGATAGTTTTGACTGATTCTTGCGTTAGTTGTTTATTTCTTATAACAAACTTACCGGACATCCATTTGGATTGTATCTTCCTGGTCTGAACAGTCTCTGGTAGTATCCATAGAACGTGGCCGATACTTCGTCGTCAAATGTCAGCATGACCATCTGGGGTACGGAAGATGCAGGAAGTCCGTTGGGAATAGCTTTTCCTGGACAGTAACAGCTTGGAAGGTGACAGCTAGATGGTGAACAGGCTGTTAAAAGAAGTGAAGGCTGTTAGGTAATGATCAGGCTATTGAAAGAAGTGAAGGCTGTTAGGTAATGACCAGGCTGTTGAAAGAAGTGAAGGCTGTTAGGTTACTACAAGCCTGTTGAAGGAAGCGAAGGCAGTTAGGTAATGATCAGGCTATTGAAAGAAGGGAATGTTAGGTAATGACCAGGTTGTTGAAAGAAGTGAAGGCAGTTAGATAATGATCAGGCTGTTGAAAGATGTGAAGTCTGATAGGTAATGAACAGGTTGTTGAAAGATGTGAAGTCAGTTAGGTAATGACCAGGTTGTTGAAAGATGTAAAGACAGTCAAGTAATGATCATGCTGTTGAAAGATGTTAAGGCAATTAGGTAAAAATTAGGCTGTTGAAAGAAGTGAAGACAGTTAGGTAATGATCAGGGTGTTGAAAGAAGTGAAGTAAGTTAGGTAATGACCAGGTTGTTGAAAGTTGTAAAGACAGTCAAGTAATGATCATGCTGTTGAAAGATGTTAAGGCAATTAGGTAATGATCAGGCTGTTGAAAGAAAAGAAGACAGTTAGGTAATGATCATGCTGTTGAAATATAGATAGCTAGATGGACAGTTATAGGAAGAATAGAAGACGCATAGATAAACATACGGTTGAAAGAAGTGAAGAACTAGATGATGAATAGGCTGTAGAAAGAAATGAGGACAGTTAGATGACAACATGCTGTTAAAAGAAATGAAAACAGCTAGAAGATGAATAGGTTGTTAAAAGAAATGACGCTAGCTAGATAATGGGCAGACCGTTGAAAGAAGCGAAGACAGCTAGATGATAAATAGGTTGTAGAAAGAAATGACAGCTTGTGACGAAATCACCTCGATCGTCACATTTTCCTGTGCCATCAATTAATTAATTCTGTGCTCTTTTCTTTCTTTTCCCACCTCTGACAGTATTTGTTATTTTCGATTCATTATTTCCACTTTTTTCCTTCAATTCTTTTCATGTCTGGGCTTAATCGACCATCCTTAGTGATTATTTTAATCACTGACTTTCGTTTGAATCAATATTGACTCCTGGATCTGTAGAGTGAAAGGTTGTTTACGATTGCATAACATACTTCCGACCAGACAGGAAAGGTACGGATTACAAAGTAAAAAGCAGAGATACCACAGTGAGTTTGTCCTATCGCTAATACGGTTATTGTTATCTCCTATTTTCTGTCTGGAAAAATACATAACACACCTTGAGTTTGGGACAAGGTCAGCTAAATAATTGCAACAACCCAGGTTTGTTGCCTGATAAGTTGTTAAAGTTTGCATATGCTGTGCAAAAAAACACACGGTAAATATCAATCTGGTGACAGATTAAAGACACGCACTTAAGATAACGAATGGGATTTTTGAAAGCACGAAAGCGATATAATCGTCTCTAGCTAGATTGTGTTGTGATGGGTGATTACAAGAAAATGAAATCTTGAAAGAGATTATCCGTGATAGATCTATGAAATGGTGAGTTGTAAATATGATCAGCATCAACGGAAGAGGCAAAACTTTATATGGTCTTGTAAGTCAGACACGAATTCGTAGATGACAGGCAGAGAACATTAGCTTAATTTTGTCTTGAAGATACAACGAGGTTAATGGAGGATATACCCTTACCAAAATTCGCTAGTTGTTTGCTATTGATTTGGCATGTGAGATGTTAAAATACAACATCTCTGATTGGACGTTACGTTCACATAGCAATGTGAATGCGTTGACTGACTGTAGCTTAAAATATACAACATTGTAAGAATACTACACTGATAATACAACTCGTCAAAAAGACAGTTCAGACAAGGCAGGAAAAAGAATAGAATCAGGATTCTAAGTTAAAGGACCAGACAACGTATTTGAGCATCTTCTGGACTTAGATAGTAAGAAAACTCTACCTCTACTAGTACGGAAAGCCCGGAATCTTAGGAACCTGAATACACTGTCATAGTGGGATTCTATTGTAAAGTAATACCCCAGATCACGCGAAAGAGGCACTTTAACCAAGTTGCCAAAACTACTGTCTTAGCAAGAAGGCTGTATCTTCCAAAGTTTTCTAGGGTAAGTTGTATATTTTATCAATATATATATATAAAATTCCAGCTTTTTCTGTCACTAACGCTTAGGGATGCAACTTTGGTTGAAAGTTAGACACTAATTGTATTGTTTCCCTTATATGTACTCTCCCGAAAATAGTAACACTCGACAAAGAAAAGTACGCAAATGACGGTGTTCACAAAAATCATTATATATATATAAAATCCCAGCTTTTTCTGTCACTAACGCTAAGGGATGCAACTTTGAATGAAAGTAAGACTGTGACAAAACGACTGATAATTTGAATTTTCCAATCCGTCCCATTTTCCTTACTCTTTTAATTTTTTTGGCTTGACCGGCTATACGCACTTTCGCGTTCTTTCCATTTTTCTTGTCGTCTTATTTAGCCCTATTATTCCCCGCTCAGCACCCACCGCACGACTGGTCGGGTTTTGATTTCGCTTCTGGCCCTCATTATAAATGCATCGCTCGGTTCTTAGTGGCCCAGCGTTCGGCAGATTGTGGTAATATTACATAAGATGCACCTGGTGTTTGCCAGACTCGGGACCACTCTTTTGCTTGTAACAGTGTTTTGACCACTGACCGAGTATTCGATTTTTTTAGAAGCGGGCCGCTGTCTTACTACGGTATAGTTGAGTGGCGTGGCTGTCTTTTGAAAGCTGGGTAACTCTTTTATCTCAGTCCAGGGGAGAGAACCTCGAGTTTGTTCGTACCTTGGTAGTGGCCCTTGATAGCCGTCGCTTTCTAATGTCAGTTAGCGGGAGATAATATTATGTCTTATGCAGGGAATTGTTCGTGTCTCTTTGCCTTTTGATGGAGAGTCTAAATAACATTTATGTTACTCGAGATTACGCTTGTAAGCAGAGCGACCCGAGCACCCGCGAAAGCACGCGCTTGCAGGTGGCTGGGGTTAGCGTCTCCGTGTAGACTATAAATCTTGATTAGTTTACTCATTCAGTATACTCGTACATTCTTCCTGCCCTTAGATGGCCAAATGAGACAGGCAATTGTGGGCACACGACTAGACTTTCCGTTGCCTAATTTTCGTCATCTAGGGGTGAGTTGACATTTTCTAGTATAATACATGTTAGCTTTAATATATGTCACTGATAGCAGGGTGACTTGAATTATTTTTCAGTGACGATTCCTCAGTATATTCAGTCATATATTCAGTGATAATGTAACGCCGTCTACAGCCTACGTTAACAAGGGCTTAATCTGTTAGGTGTCTCCTAGTGTTATTGTTTACAATGGTTTAAATGGTAAACTTACGCTAATAGATACTTACTAGGCGAAAAACCTCATAGTCTTGTTCAGTGCTTACAATGGGTTAAATGGTAAGCTAAAAGCTGTCATTACTCTTGGGGAATGTCAGTGATGTAACTTATTCACATTACCCTGACAAGTGACGTGTATGCGCTATAACAACTGAATTTGTGAGAGGTAGTCATTCATTACTTTATGAGAGAAACTTCTTGGGTGTGGAATTAGAATATGCCTATTTTGTAGTTAGACAGTTAGAATTTGCACCGCAGTCTAGAAATGTTATTATGTAATGTATCAAGTGCTTGCATTTTCTGTAAATTCACTTAACGGTGTAAGATTAATAGTACATCATCTTAACGGAAACCACTTGGTTGGACAACCCATATGTTGAGTTGGAAGAGGACATCGAGTAGATTTTCTCTGCCTAGAGCAAATGCTCGGTTGTACATGTATGTACAAAATATATTAGCCTACGTGGGATGCATGGTGAAAATTGATAGAGGGGAATTAACAGAAGGACAACTCATATGGGTAAAGACAGCACCGAGATTTACCTAGCATAATTATAATACATTTACTAGAAGGGGGCATAACAGTTTATTATAACATTGTTATGATTGTATTTTGTTTGCTTGATGTAATGGTTGTTTGTTTTGGTCTCAGTTCCAGGGTATCCTACTGTTACAGCTGGACCTTGTCGTAGACTTTTCGATAGGACTATTAAGACTTAGGTTAGGTCCCTTCTGAATAGGTTGGAATGAGTGATAGATACAGTGAGAGCTGGTGAAAAGCAATAGAATTTCCCACACGTGAGATGATAGAATGTGATATAGAGGCTGTCTTTGAGAATCGAGATAATCTTCTCTCTCTCACCTATCTTCTACGACCGCTTTTAAAGGGCGTCAGACAGTCAAAACACAGATATATATATATTAATATATCTCTATCTACTCACGGGCACGCACATACACGTGACGACAGTTAAACACACAGACGTGGGAATCTATAACAATGAATTTATATGTATTTGAACGAGCTGACAAACGCACTGATTTAGTTCAAGAGAGAGATTTTTTATTATTATCATCAAAAAAAATCTTCTCACAACACCAAAAATACATCAAGGAAAAACATATACAAATAGTCATAAAATTCAAGGAAAATGCTACAAGGATGATAGCCCCGTTATGATCTTAACTCGAGGTTTAGCCCACAGCCCCGTTAGGATGACAGATGATGGCCCAAAAAGTTATAGATGCATGTGGTTGAGTCTAAGAGGTTTCTTATTTCTCGTAAATGTATGAACAGAGTTGGATAAATCTGATTTAGCCTAAGAAAAAAAGAAACTCTAGCATTTTGTAACAAATCCTGCAGATTAAAAAAAGTTAAGACAGCAAATGGGTGACAATAATACACCGGTAAAATAACACTCTGACCTGTGTTCTCTCATTCATTCAGCCATGGCCTTTCTCACACATGTATACTCACAACTTTGCTCGCTGCCTCTGGGAACATAATAATTCTAGGACCTTCACACAGACCCGAAAAATGCAGTCATCGACCAAGAAATCCCCAGTTCCAAAAGACGTACTGAACTCTGTCTCCGGGAACGATTTCCTTGGGTGTTCTAATTTTTCGAATGTCTGATTCAGTCACATAAAATTTGTCCAGGCACGAAAGTTAGCAGAGCACAATGTCATTAGCTTTGGATTCTAGGATTTAAGGAATGTCAGATCGGTGTCTTCTTTCAGGCAGGTACTATATTTGGTCACCACAATACTAGTCACAATCTCTGTCGGAATGTTACTGTTATTCTTGTAATATTCTCGCCGCCAGGCAGCATGTACATCTAAATTTGTGGAACAATATGAACTGGCTCAAAAGCCCAATATATATTTCTAGTCCTTAGAAACCGTTAGTGGGATTGCTATTACTGTCTCTCTCTGATGGCTTATGCACTGTCAGACCCGTGTTACTTGAAACAAAAAAAAACCCACGTGGTTAAAGATAGGAAATGTCTATGCTTCTCACAAATATGTCTCTCAGGCTACTAAACGCTGGCAAGTTGGGTACCACCGTTTCACTATATAAAAGAAAGAACACATATCAAATAATTTACATATATGTACTCAATATAACTTACATTTAAAACAGCAAGCCTACAGCTTGACTTATTATTTAAACTTCCGGTGAAATAAGTTATATAAAATCGATCATCAGGAATTAGGAATATGGTGCGTATTCCGTCACTATTCACTGATGTCGCATCTAGCATTTTATAAGTTTGATATAAAATATTCTCGACTGAGTATTAGCCGTTAAATTAAATTCCTTATAGCTACTAGTTTTAGTAAGCTAAAGATATAATTTATTATGTATTTCCACTGTATGCGTCACTAGAAAAATCATACAAACTATAAATTAAGCACTCTGGACACAGAACTAGTTTAAAATGAAATCGGCGATTTTAACACTAAATCACTTCACAAAATACTAGAGATCTATTATATTAATCTCACCACAGCACTACGGTAACGCCACGACTAGGATAATTCACTAGATAGGTATTTAGAAGCTCGTCACAAATCTGACGAGAACTATGAAATTTGCTATACAAGCTTCATTCGCTAAGCACGTGTGTTCCGTCTACTGGAGATGTTGGAGACTGAAATGAAATCAGATTTCAGCTCCTGGGTGGATATTTGAAAACAGGGGCAAACAATCCCACATTTTCTCAAACTCCGAAATCATCTCCCCTTTCCCGTGTAAAACCCCTTACGTTTAACATTACCATTACTAGACGTCTTACATAACTGACACTTCTGCATTTCCGCACCTCGCGCTGACCCGGCCAACAGTGAGCCGTGTCAGCTGGGATTTCCAGACGACAGATGTCTGAAACTGCGACTATAAGGTGTAAATATTCGCTCCTGCTTAAGCGTTCGGCCGATGCAACTACTTGTTGACCGTTGAAAATGCAGACGGATGTCGGCTCTCTCCTAGCATTCTCACGCGTTTACGTCGAGAATCTAACTCAGGAGTGTCGTGTCATCTGAAGGTGCAGACCCAAGTCGGCTCGATGTCTGAGATGGACTGCAACTAAATCGCACTTTACGTCTGACTGACATCTATGTAATAAAATTACGCATCCCAGTATGAGAAAAAAACCCCGGTAAAGTTTTAGAATACTGAAGAAAATATTTTTCGCAAACGGGTGATGCGAAAAATACAGGAAAAACAAGTAAGGAAAGATAATAAAACAAAAGGATTTGGGTGAGAGAATAGGAAGAAGATGTAGGTAATTTAATGATCAAAACCCACGTGACAGACCTCAGTCAAGGAATGTAACATTCTCCTCGACCTCACGTTTCCAGTAAGCAACACACGAGTTGTCATAACGTACCTGAAATTGCAACCCTCTTCACATAAGCCCTCTAACGGGAATTTAGCTCATGCAGTGTATAAACAGCACCCACAGTCTGTCGTCGTATTGTGCAGTAGTGCTTCCCTACTCGCCTATTTAATGCAGGTCTGAGCTAAAAGGGAAATTCAACATATTATCGACACAACCGAGTCAGCAGGAATCGAAATTATTTTACACGGATTTCGCAGTCGCAACCCAGACCCAACCGGATTACGCAATCGAGTTTCATCTATGAGGCACGTCTATTTTATTTCACAGCGCCGGATAAGAGTGCAAAACAGGCGGACGGTTGTCCTAAGTTGACCTCGCCCTGTAGGTGTCTGGTCATTGAAACCGCCGCGTGTATTAATAGCATTCAGAATATAGACAGAGTAAAACAGCCCTAGGTTGGTTTATGCCAAGTTAACCCGTGTGGTAAAGGCGGTGCGAGGATAGCGTCTCCAGTGGATTTAACATGAAGGACACTGACTGTGTAATATGGTAGTTCTCATACGCAGCTGCAGGACTGTTAACTGTTTATTTATTTGGTCGGTGTTCTACAGGAGGGTTTTGGGTGGATTGTTGTCTTTTGATGTATGAATTGATGTACGTGTTACTTATGATATTTGATCGATTATTATTTGTTGAGATTTTATTCTTTTCATTCTAAACATACCAAAGATAACTTTAATAAATTTTAATCTTTTCTTAACGCGCTGTTCAAGACCATCATTCATACATATTTAAGCTCTTACTATATTCTCTATCTGTCGGTGAGAAAGAAGAGAGAGCGGGTGATTCTTAAGTATATAAGTGAGTGTGGGCTTGGAAAGAGAGATAGCTTTAACAGATCTTCTTCCAGGTTGTCATAAGTTCACCCTATTTTCCACACATTATCTGACATTATCTCTATAATTCTGATAGTCACTCACATTTTCGATTTCACACAAATGGTCAAATTCGACAAATATTTCTAAAATCAATACACTCATGACAAAGACATTAATTGTATTGTTTTTCTTATATGCACTCTCCCGAAAATAGTAACAATCGACAAAGAGAAGTGCGCAAATGACGGTGTGCACAAAAATATTTATAGAACTATGGTGATGCACAGTGCTTTTTAAAAATACTTTTGAATAAGTAAAATTGCCATTAGGTATTGATGCTTTTGAATTTAATTCCCGTCTTATGACGGGCTTTTACACTAGACATTCTATATTTTGCAATATTAACATGTAAAAATTGCTAGTGGATGTTCAAGTTCATACGAGGCTGGCAACCTCAGCATACAGAAGTGTCGTAGATTTTTGATAGGGGAATTAATACATAGATTGGTCCCTTCTGAATAGAAATAGAACAGGTGATAGCTCAGTGGGAGATGATAATAGAAATAGATTTTTCACGAGTGAGATGGTAGAAATTAATAGAGTCTGTCCCTGAAATCGAGAATCTTCTCTCTTTCAGCCTATCTTCTACAACAGATCTAGAGGAGTCAGACAGTCTATTAGAATATATATATATATATATATATATATATATATATATATATATATATATATATATATATATATATATATATATATATATATATACCACTCACATACAAACACACATAAGTGACGACAGTTAGACGCACAGACGTGAAAACTATAACAATGGAATATAGATATTTGGGACAAGCTGACTGACACACTGGTATAAGTTTATGTAAATTTTATTAACATAAAGAAAATTTTCCACAACAAATAAGGTTGCTTATCAAGCACATATAATTACACATAGGTTAATGAATTACTAAAAGAACAATAAACCTATAGGTATAATCCTTTTCCTCTATGTAGAGCCCACGATCCAGTTAGCAGAAAAGTTATAGCCTCCAAAGAGTCACAGATATATACGCTATGGTCTAAGATTTCTCCTCTATAGTTTAAGAACAGAGTTGATATATTAATCTATCCTAAGAGGAAATCAGCATTTGCAACACAAATTGCATAAAGAAATTTCAAAGTGGGTGCATGAATATAAATGAAAGAATCACTCGTTCTGCTTTCTCTCTGTTCATTCAGCAGGGGCCCCTGATATACATTCTTACCTACACACGTGCTGTTTTTCGCCTTCTGGCGCAAACTTCAGGACACTTCTCTACAGTGAATCTGTATTCTTTTGATAAAGCGAATCCCAGCTCTGCAGATACAGGTTTCTTCCGATGTTCCGGGGAGCGTTCGCTTTATAGCTATATTTTCAGATTACTAGTAAGGTCACTTGAATCAGGTTAGGTAAGCAATGTTAAACGGCTCACAAGGTCAGAATCTCGGGGTTTCCCGTACTTAGGAAAAAGGCAGGTTGGTAACTTCGATCAAAGGTAAAATTCTTGGTCACACCACAATTAGTTAAAAAACCGTAGGAAATGTTATTGGTTGTAATTTCTCTCGCCACAGGGACTGAATGTACAATGAGATTGTTGGGAAGAATTATAATCTGGCTCAATAGGCCCAGTTATTGCATTTTGTTTTAAAGTTAATGAGATGAGTACTCTGTCTCTTTCTGGATGCAAACACCATGCCAGACAGGTTGTAACCTGGAAACTCACTTATACACACCTCCTATCCTACCCTCGCGTAAAATATAATATTCACTTCGGTTATTAACTTCAAGTTAGAGACTATAAGCTTAGCGCTTGTCTCATCGTTTAAACTTCCGTGAAATAAATTCTAGTCATTAAAAGAGTCAATCATCATGAATTAGAAATACGTAAGTTTCTCGTCAATACTCAATGATGAATCAGCGCATGTACTAGTTAGTTAAAATATTCTCGGACTGGTTACTAGCAATTTAATTAAATTTATTAATAGCCGAATGAGTTTTAGCTAGAAATAGTAATTTATTTTGTTATCCACTGTAATACAATGAACTTAGAGAAACCAACTGACTTATCATTTAATCACTCTACACATAAATCTAGTGAAGATATAATAGGCGATTTACCACTTAAATCACTCACAAATACTATCAATATTATTTACCTCCAAAACAGAACTACAGGCTATCACCGCGAAACTGAGAACTATCTGTTATACAGGTAGTCTAGCACTCGGCTATGTCGAGAAACTAAGAACTTCACTCTACAAGGTATTCAGAACGAAGGAAGCGGTCTTCTAACTGAGGAGTACTGAATGAATTAAAGTTAGATTTCCCGAGTATATATCTCTCTGAAATCAAAGGAAAAATATTACGTCTAAAATCCGAAAACGAGACTCGTTTGCCATATGTAGCACCTTCGTCCGGATTTACATATTGCCTTGTTCATTCTACAAATGAAACGAATTCTACACACCCTTACCGCTCTGTCTCGCCCTCTGGCAGCGTACAGACTGCTTAAAATCGGGCTAGCAAAGTCTTTGATCTGGCTATGCTCACCATGTTTTAATTACTTTTCTAGCGAGCTGGTTAACAAGGGAGGCAATAAAATTGCTCATCTTGTTTCCCCTTGATCGAAAAATACGTTGCCACCTTTCTCTGTTGCAACATCTTACACGATTTCTTCCTGCAGACTCGGTCATAAACGAAATACACGCACGCTCGTCTTTCATCTCAAATCTTACATCGTGAATAATTAACTTATAGGCGAGCAGATTAGAGAACAGTGATAGACGCTCGTCTTACTTCTTATCCCTGTCTAGAACGAATTAACACGATTCGGTCTCATCAAAGAACCGAGCTTAACAGCAATAAAATGCGTTGCTAATTTAGCAAGGAAAAGACAAAGGTACGAATTGCTAACAATCTAGCGTATGCCAAAAAGAAAGGTACAAGAGCGAAAGAAAGGTAAAAGAGCGGAATTAAAGGAAAAGACAAGTGTAGAATAAAGAATAGATATCTGAAATTTATTAATCATAAATCTCTCTGCCACAAGAAGGATGGTTTCATGAACCACCCCTGCAACAGCTGGTGACTGCTTCATGCAGATTTCTCATAGAGAACCAAACGTAGAGGTAGTCCCAAGTTCTATATGGAGCATGGAGTGGATGATGACAGAAATAATGTACATAATTAGTATATTACCTTTTTAAATGGTGCATGTGTATATGTAAACATAATTTATATTAATGCAATGGGTGTTTTCTGCTCACTGGGATTAGATTAACATTAATGCTCAGAGCGAGTAAAGTTGAGGCAGATGGGATGGTGGAATGAAAGGGAGGCACACCAGATTTTCGTGTCAGGAGACCCAACAGCTCAGGAGGGATATTTGTTTCTCTCTCATTTCATGATAATAGTCGGTAATACCAATTGGTGGTACTAGTTTGTGGAACACGTGTGTGGTATAAGTGGCCTTCAATCAAAGCCAGACACCAACATCAGACGGGTCTTGAAACACTGGACTATCTTCATAATTACCCTACGATACTACGAGGAACGTGTTACAGCCACCAGACTTGACCAGTGACGAGAGAGAACCAGTCTATAACATGCAAAAAGCCAACATCGGCTGGAGCATAAGCCAACCGACACCTTACTGGCAGCTACGTACCCCCTTAAAGCTGCCAAGTGAACTCTTAAAACAAACATGTCAGAACATAACTATACAATCACCTGTGATGAATTCTTAAAACTAAATTTTTCTCTGTCAACACTTTTATTTATTTTTCAAATTGATTATTAAATTTGTTATCTGTATATATACAAATTTGTAGTTGATTTAGTCATTTTTAGTTAACTGCCCCCATATGTCTCAGTCTTTTTTAATACAAATAAACATAGCTATTAAAGTATTATTTTACTGAATTAAATCAGTTGGGGGTTCATCATACGAGCAAAATTCTCTTCTCCCCATAGAAGGTCTGGGAAGGTAAGAAGTTTATTATGGCCTTTTTAAAATTCCTATGAGGCTCCCTAGAATTGAAGCATCATTCTTCAATTCAAATCTCTGCCAAGAGTAATCTTGAGCGAAAGGTACGAGGGTTGCTCAGAAAGTAATGCCCCACATTTTTTTCTCATCCCAGAATAAAGATAGCAAAGCGAAAATTTACACGTAGCAACAATGATGTTTCCCGCGTACATGAGCGTAATTGCACGGTCATCCGACAGATAGCGTCGCTGTAGTAGTCTGTGAAAATGGCGTCTGTGTACGACACGCGTTACAAACAACGATCTGTAATTGAATTCTTGGTGGCGGAGAAAGAAAGTGTGGGAAACATTCATAAACGTTTGTGTGCTGTGTATAGAAGTTGTGCAGTCGATAGGAGCACCGTTGGACGCTGGGTTTAGAGAGTTAAGGCTTCAGGAAGTGGAGAGACGGAGCTGCGTGATCGGCCGCGGTCTGGGCGTCCTGCCACAGCCACCAGCCCAGACATGTTGTCTGAAAACTCAGGAGGCAATCGCCAAATTTTGCTGGACTGTGCTCCCCCATCCCCCTATAGTCCTGATCTGGCGCCCTCCGATTTTCATCTTTTTGGACCACTGAAGAATGCACTGCGCGGGACAAGGTTTGAAGATGACGAGAGCGTAATTCGTGTAGTGAGGACATGGCTACGTGAACACGAAACGAGCTGGTACAGGGAAATCATGCATGCCCTTGTTTCGCGCTGGCGTAAGGCCGTAGAAGTGGACGGAGATTATGTGGAAAAATAGATGTGTAAAGGATACATCCAGTTTTACTGTGCGTGAATTTCATACATTGTGAATAAATAGTTTCCGAGAAAAAAAAAAATGTGGGCCATTACTTTCTGAGCAACCCTCGTAAATACATCTGAAGACCCTCAGTACATCCTCTGAAATTAGGCCACTGTTGGACCATCACTGCAGAGCAAGGGGAAACATTCCACGACACACCTAGATGATAAATCTGCTGTTAAAATGAATGACGCTAGCTAGATAATGGACGCACAGTTGAAAGATATGAAGATGGCTGGAGAATCAACAGGTTGTTGAAAGAAATATGAGGATTCTCTCAACCACCCAAACTTACATCCTTCTTTCCATTGCACGCTTGATGACTCTTGCCTATCAACAGAAGCAGACTGTGAGTTCAAAGATTCAGTTTTCGTCGCTGGGGTCTTGGTGGAGACTTTCTTTTCTTCCGATTTCTTTGGAGTACTCTCGTCATCCGATTTGGGTTTATCAGGGGTGTGTGGTTTGAATGCTGGTTTCTTTATATTATCCACGTCTTGCCATTGGTGTGATCTGAGCCCTTGTGGTCTCCACCAGGACTTGCCTGCCGCTGCTGCTTGATTTATCCAGGTCTCTGCTGAAATGAAATGTGATTTATAGATCAGTAACAATTACGTTGTTCTGCTTAGTTCGTATGCAGCTTACATCGATCGGTATACATAATATATCTTGGGTGGTTCGCCACCTTGGTCCAGTGTCTTCTTTCTTTTTCTTTTTTTTTTCTTTCCTTCTTTCTTACAAGCGCAAACAATTTATCTATATTCTTTCTTTAAGAGCCACAGATATAAGGTTTTCACCTTATTTATTTCGTTTGTTTTCACATTTATTTAAATAAAAACAGGATCTTACAAATATCCCTTGTGAACAATTTTTCAATGATTTATCAAAATATCAATGAATAGGGACACTTCCGATTCGAATATGTTTAACTCTTTAGTCAACGATATACTGTATATTAGATTTTAGGAAGTGTTATTTCCAAGTAAATTTGCGCTGTAATCTTCTGGATGCAGGATACAGCTGAAAAAAAAGGAGTATGATATAAAAGACAAGAGATCATGCACATGATTGTCGAGATTTGTTCGCATTTCCAGCAATATTATAACTATTGTTGTAATGCAGTCATACATTCTGCAGTGATTTGGTCATTTTCTATAATCGGTAAGCTGACAATTTAGGAGTTGTTTGTACACCTTGCATCGCTGGCATACATTTTACTTCTAGTCATCTATGACAAAATCTTGTCTTCTTTAGTTCTTGGTCGCAGACTGACAAAACAATCAGTCACCATCACGCCTGTTGGCGTCTTGTAGGGGCAGCAACAAACTGTCTCCACTATGTTCGGTCGGCTTCCATCCTTCATGTAGTGCCCCAGCTCTGGTTCATGCTTAGCATCTCTGAATCCACAGTTCTCCGCCAGGTGGCTTTTGGCCGGCCTTGCTTTCGCTTTCCTTCTGGAGTCCATATCATGACAGTTCTGGTGATAGTGTCTGGGTTTCTTCTGTGACAGAACAACGGTGATAAATGGTTTTAAAAAAATAAAGGTGATGAAAAAGGTGTGATGGAACATCAGCTTACCTGCAACTTCTTTAAATCCCTTAGCCCTGTCTGGATCATGTGATACAACGTTGCTATGATCGGGGCTTGCGCCGTGGCTGTTCTCCTCATGGACTGCTGTCTCCTTTCACCTGTTTGTGTGCTCACGCTGAAATATTGAAGCAATATTTTCCAGTACTGAGGTTTTATTTAATCAACGAGGTTATCTTAAAAACCTGACAGATGGCAAAATGGCCTTTCCGGTTTGAGTTTTATTAGCTTTACACAAATCATGAAACTCTATCTCATTATTTAGAGAAAAATGTTGGGAGTTTTTACGTATACGGATAAAAAAAAAATGAAGCACCCAACAAAACCTGGTTTTGTTTGTTTCTTTGTTTTCTCCAATTCTTAAATTGTATCATCATCAATACACACCACCATCTTCACTCAGCTAGTTTTGAGAAGAAAAAAAAAACGTGTTTAACGTTTTCAGGTAAGTAGGTGAAATAAAGGATATATCACATTAAAATACATTTTTTATGATGAACCAAACTGTCATCTGTACGATATTACGTAGGGTGATAGATTAAACTATTTTATGTCGATTTATAACCTCAGGTCAATTTTGACCAGACGTGGAGATAGAATAGAGCAGTACTAAAGCCATGACCTTTCAGCCCCCCAAGGAGCATAGACCTTTGACAAATGCATGCCAGGTCATCCTGTCCGATATCCCCAGTTCAAGGTCATTTCATGTCTTCTTCATGCCTGTCATGTCTTTCTCCAGGTCTTTTCTCTGTGTATTTTTCGGTCTCTCTCTAAAACATAAATTTACAAGGAATAAATAAAGCCACTCAACTGAGATATTCCAGCATTATCTTACAGAAGAATTTAAGCTGTCTGCCAGGATCCTATGACCTTTAATTATCAATGACTGATTGCGCTTTCATCTAAAGGTATACAGATAGTTCAATGCGAATGTGAACTTACATATGTATCAATTATTTAAAACGGTCCGTGTTTTGGTAAAGGTTCTTTTTAGACATGTGCATTATATTGACCTCCCTTCGTAAGGGAAAGAGAACCTTTTAATTGGCTTAGAAAGAGATACATTGATCTGGTCTCTATATGGCCCGTAGTAGTCCTAGAACTGTGGCACATTTTATTTCATAGTAATATCATCATAATGAGCTGTGTCAGGGGAAGAAATGTGCCTCATTAGCAATGAAAAAAAAAACATACATAAAGTGAGAGAGAGATAAAGGAAGGCAGAGAGAGGCAGATAGATAGATAGATAGATAGATAGATAGATAGATAGATAGATAGATAGATAGATAGATAGATAGATAGATAGACAGGTAGATAGGTAGATAGATAGATAGATAGATAGATAGATAGATAGATAGATAGATAGGTAGGTAGATAGATATATAGATAGATAGATAGATAGATAGATAGATAAAGAGAGAGAGAGAGAGAGAGAGAGAGAGAGAGAGAACAAGGAAGTAACTTTATTTTCAAAAGGTTGAAAATTGGGCGCGCAGGCCCGTCTAAAATTATGCCACTCCTTCCTCTAGTCTTTTAAATGTACCCATTCATTTTCACTTGTACGTACTTTTAGTATTAATTTAAAGTATGCAACATTACTAACAGTCAGAGAAGTTTTAACTCTTAAAGGACATGGTAGTTTTCCCATGTTTGATGCAAGGAATTTTCTGTCACTCTGAGTTTTCGTATAGTGATATAGTTTAAGAATTGATTGTTTCCAAATTTTCAAAAAGTGTGGTAAAATTATATAGGTGTAAAGGACATTGAATGATAATTAATCAAATATGAAATTGGGACAACTCGAAATAAAAACTTAGTTCAAATATACTGGCCTCGAGCGCCAGGGAAATCGCCCTTCCTGTAAGAGTTAACTTGTAATCGTGTACATGTACAGTACGCTTTCGACCGTTCGCATGATACGTATGATATTTTTGACGATAAAATACGTATTATACGCATACGGTAAAATTTCCGTACGTTGAAATACGTTGCATCACTGCGTCAAATGTTTCAAAACCTGAAAATGTATCTCCAAATGAAACACGTTATCCTGTCCTACAGAAGCTAGACAGCTAAAACTAAAAGCAATTTAATTTAGAGGTATACCTCGTAAATACTGCGGGTTCTGTTCCAGACCACCGCAATAAAGCGAATATCGCAATATAGTGGGTTTACACCCATTTTTGTGTGTGGCTTCCCAGTGCATATAAAAGCCTGAAATCAGGTTTACACTTATCTATTAAGTGCACTATAGCGCTAGGTCTTAAGAAAAAAACAATGTACTGTAAAATTAAAAATACTTTATTGCTAAAAAGAATGCTAATCTTCATCATCTGAGCCTTCAGCGAATCGTAATGTTTTTGCTGGTGGAGAGCCAAATCTATTGGAAGAAGAAGGCACGTTCTAATAAATAATAATAAATAATTTTTTTAAAAAGCGCAATATCTGCGAAGCGCAATAAAGCGAGGTATACCTGTACTTAATTTTATTCTAATATCGAGCACAAATAACAGAAGCAACAAAACTCTTGTTACATAAAAACAAACAACTTGTTTTTTTTTTTACACATTATGCGCCAATGACGTAATTTCACGCTATACCTATGGAAAGCGCCCCATGTCAAACTTACGCATATTAATTTAACGTATAATAACGTATTATACGCGTATTTTATTTTTTGCCATAAAATACGTATAATACGCGTATTTTATTTTCAGACATTATATGTAAAAAAAATGTTCACGCCCATTGAGGCATATTGGGAATATCGTGTTAGGCCCATATTTTCGTGACCATCGGCACACTAGGGGTGATGTGGTCGGCATCACGCCGGCTGCCTTAACCTTCCCAGAGTTGCTCTGGTACCCAATTCATGAGGCTGGGTCCACCCCGGAGCCGTTTGCGGTCTAAAAAATGCCACCTCAACTGGGGATCGAACCATGGACCACTGAGCTAGGAAACCAATGCACTAACCACTGCGCTATCGCGGCTGACATTACAAGTACTCACCTGAAATGTAAACCGCTAGGACAATGGAAGGTGTGAAGGACGTGGTCTATACATCTGTAAAATACGGACGGGTCTTCATAATCGCAATAAAAATTCTCGTGTTCACACGACGACTCCCCGTGGCTGCTATCTCCGCCGCTGCTGTCGTCCTGAGCCTTCACAGTTAACAGAGCCAGTAGTAGGATTACACGTGATAATTCCATTGGCGGCATCATATTAAGACCAACGTTAGATATACCGTAGACGGTGCAAAGCTCAAAGAAAATTAAAGTTCGTTTTACAGTTTAAAAATAAATAAATAAAAAGTGATTAATTTACGGTACTACTGAAGTCGTACTCACACAGTAGCAGCAGAAAGTAAACCACGGCAGTCTTTACGTAAATATTCTATTGAGTTCTCTATTGACACAACCTGAGACGATGTGGTTAAGAGCAAATTTTTGAAATTTTACAATTATTTGAATTTATTTGACATATTAGTGATACTATGTGTTCAAGCGACGTTTTGTTTTTTCTTAGCTTACTTTATATTAATAATAAAATAACAATCATAATAATAATAATACACTGATAGCTGGCTGCGCGAGTGAAGTTAAGAAATATCAAAACCTTTTTGTCAGTTTCTCTTTTTGCTTAACTTTCACCTACTAGACGATGGCAGTAAATAATAATACTTAAAATAAATGAACTGTACATCAAAATATGACTTTCTTGACTTTGATAAAATATCTTGTTTTTTTTTTTTTTTTGTGTTCGAAAGTTTCCGAGGTAGACCTCCCGAACAGGCTCCTCTAGAATAAACTCAAGAGCTCCGAGCGAGGGTTAATCTCCTTCCGAAGATGGTACTAAATGGCGACAAAGTTGCTTTTAGCGGGGTTTAATACCGCTCTTGCCAAGTCAGCGGATGTTGTTTCAGTGTTGTGACTAGGTCCTGAGTTATGGCTGCTGACGCTGAACTAATCCGCTCAAGGTCTGCTCATCTTTGCCCAGGTCAGTTGTTGATGTGGCCATGGGAGTGTTCATATGTTAACGAATTAATGTTTGTGGTTTCTGAAAACCTGCAAACACGCGTTTCAGACTGCTGAAAAGTCGTGAATCATAAGAGCAGAAAAATAATATTCTTATACATATTTCTGAAAAAGAGGGCAAACGTATGTGATAAATTTTTCAGGCATGCATTTATGTTTACATTTTTTTCCCTTCAATTTTGAATCAGAATACTGAATTAAGGTTAGCTTCAGTCTATATGTTAATTTAACTAAACAAATTGTAGATAAGGGACTCAGGGGAAATAAACAAAACAAAAAGAACACTAAGAATTGGAATTCGCCAACTATTTTGCTATCAAAGTCATATACAAGGAAAATAAATACAAAATTTAAATAAGAACTCTGCTAAATAGAGAACACACATCAACTGTTTTAATACCCCAAAAAAATGAAATATAACATGCGGTCTTAATTAACTTGAAGAAATTTCAAGTGAAGAAGTGAATTACTGACTTGTTTGGGTAACACTCTGAAAGCTGATGACAGGAACCATATTAGTGCCAGTGGAGCGAAAGAAGAGAAGAAAATGCTGGCAATGTTTAGGTCTTACTTACTTACTTAGTCGTTCCCCTTCTACCGTGAGGTGTAGAAGTTTGTAAGAGAGAGAGCTATACTATTATATCGGCTATCTTCCTCCTGGCTTGGATCCATTCTAGTCCTCCGTCCTTCAAAGATTGTCTAATGTTGTCCTCCCAGCAGACTTTTGGTCGTCCTGGAGGTCAGGATTCCTGGCTCTTAGTTTCTCATGATTGCCGTGGTAGCCGATCTTCTCCCATTCTGCAGACATGGCAAAACCATCTCAGTTGGGACTGTTCTACTTGGGTCTGCAGGGTTTGAGTTTTTAGGCCTTGACGTATCGTCTGGTTGCGGACCATGTCTCTTCTTGTTACTTCAACCACCTTCCTCAGATACCTCATTTCTGAGGTTTGGATCTGGCTTTTGTGGGTTGTAGTCATTGCCCATGACTCGCATCTATACGTCAAGACTGGGGCATAGGTGGAGCGGTATACAGCCATCTTCTTATCAACTTCTCTTTTGCTGAGGAATCCTCGATTTATGGCTTGAAAAAGCCTTCCAGCTGTTGCTCTTCGGGTAGCCAACTCTTCTTTGATGCCTCCCTTCCGGTCTATGACAGCTCCAAGGTATTTAAAGTGGTTGACCTGCTCCAGGACCTGTTCTCCCAGCTTAATCTGATGTCTTCTTTCCTCTCGTGATATCAGCATTGTTTTTTGTTTTCGAGCGGCTTATGACCATCCCTCTCTTCTCCAGCTCTTCCTTCCAGACATGCAGGTGTCACCGTGGTAGTGGTGGTCCGAGAACTGGTCCAAAGGCACCAATTAGTATAGGTATGTCATAGGACCAAGGACTGGTTACGGCATCAATTAGTATAGGTATGTCATAGGTCCAAGGACTGGTTATGGCATCAATTAGTATAGTGTAACAGTGCTACCTCGTCTAATCTTTACTAGGTGGCAGGTGGCAGGCCTAGTTGTGACTCACACCAGTTTCCTTGTATATCTTCCAAGTTTTAAGTTAGTAGTGTTTTGTACTGGCCCTCTCCGCCAGAGTTGACAATTCTTGGATGAACTACTTTCCTTCTTATTTTCAACCCTTGGCTCGTTCGTACTCTTCTTTGTTGTTAATCAGTGACTGAATCGTATAGTGGAGTTATTATAGTGATTGATGATAAGGCATTGTAGCGAAATCTGTGAAATAATCGCTAAATTCAGTAAGATTTTACTCCTATGATAATAAATAAACCCGCCCGTGTGTGTTTGCCTATCGTCGTCTTCTACGCCAGTAGAGCGCTGAATTTTGTGCAGTGGTAATGCTTAGAAAATGATCTCGCCGTCAAATCTTACACGCTTTCCTAGTTTCGTCCTTGAGACTTACAATTAACATTGTGCCAGAACTGCGACACCAAACTGCCGTTCTGAATTAACGTAAGATTTTAACTTTAACGCCAGTAATAGTAGCAATCCGGACAATTTCCAGAAGTGTAGAACGAAACTGCAGCAAGAATTAACGCAAATATTAAAGCCGCCTTGCAAAACCCCTCTTCGCTCGACACGCCGTCCCATGCATATATCCACGCTGGTGGACACGCCAGAATGTATAAACACACAGACAGCTCTCAATTCCTGCCTCGTAGTGTATTTCTGACGTAACCCAAACAAGTTGGTTTATTTGAATAAAAATGATAGAGAAGGGGGGCGGGGAAGATGGCCGACTTATGGAAAAGTATATAATTGACGACTAACAGTGACGAATATGAAAATCCAAACGACAATGAATATAGCCATAAAAATCATATATAAGGATAGCTTAGAGTCTCCTGAGCAATAATATGTTTTAAAATAGATTCTTCTTCTTTTTCTTCCGTCCTTAGCCAACGACCAGCAAATCAGTCAGCAGTGGCGTCTTAAGGGCAACAGCGAATAGATTTTTTTTTGCCGTTGTTCCCATCACGCCTAATGGCGTCTTTAGGGCAACGACAAATCAATCCGTTTGTTGTTGTTTCCGTAATCAAAGTGACTGGCAAACGGGTGATCAGCCCGTTGGGTTTAAAATACATAGTAGTCCAATTATTAACCAAGATATTGAAATAATACTATATATCTACAAACTGTTGTTTTTGCTCATTCTATCCATAACGTTATTTGGAGACGCAAGTTTAAAAAGAGGCATTAGAGTGATTCAAATCCGATTGGTTAGTATAGGAGTATAGGAAGGAGGGTATTGGTTGACTAAAAGCTAAATATATTTCGCAGACTCACTCCTAGTATGTTTGGAGTTTTGTTTGTTTCAAATTTGAATTGAATAGCTAGACCCTCGCTGTGATTGGGCCAGTCTAGTGATATTGGCAAAAAGCTTCCAAGGCTTGTTGCCATTTGATACAAAATTGTTAGTATGCAAGCTGCGTTGATAACAGCAGTGCTAAGAGTGAAACCAAACCTTGGCAGTCTGGACACGGGCAAAGCTGAACTTATATATTAATGCTAATGCCAGTCAACGTATGTTTGTGATATTTTCATTGAATTGTGGTAAGAATGAATTTATTAACCTTGTTATTACAAACATTTAGTATATGAGATACTGCTTTATTGGGAATGTTTTACGACTAAGTACATAGGTCCCCTAGCAGACTTATGCAGGGCATGTGGTGTTGCTCACACGCAGTAGAACTGACATGAGTTGTATAACTAAAAATGATATCCACAGTTACCAGTGGGAAGGCTAACCCACATTATCTTATGGGAGAGAATCATTGTTGAAGTGTCAGAGGCGTTGTAGCCATTAGGGAGAAGAATAGGAGCACTGGTATGAGTTGTTATCTCAGATGAAAATGGTTGAAATGGGTTGGTCAGAGGGATCTGACCCTTTTCTTTTATTGAATTATACCATGTATTACTTGTGAAATGATATTGTAGATGTGTTATAAAGAATCATAACCTTGTTTCAGGGTTTTTGTTCTAATACTAAGCTAGTGCCAGAACCCTGGTGTATTTATCTTCGTGAGAGAAATTGAAATTTTTGCTGGTACACGCTGTCTACCACACTACACCAGGGACTGTGTCAGATTGGTCATTCGGTTGAAATTTTTGCTGGTACACGCTGTCTACCACGAATAAACCCATAAAATATAGGAGATTGGCAGCATCATAACTACTACCAACAGAAAGATAAGTGCCATTGTGTCGGCACTAAGAGTTCATCCACTTGTATTAAAACATAATAAATAAAATATATGACTGTTGAATAAACATTCCACAAGAGATAGATAAAAGAGAGGGTATGATGAAAATACCCCAACCCACCATTAATTACCAGTGTTAACTTAGTCTATAGTAATACCTAAATATAATTAGATTGTAATATTTCTTTATATGGACAGAAGATCCATTGTGGTATTTAATTTTATGTAAATAAAACCATAAATTTCATTTTGTTGTTGGTCCTGACTCAGAAAATTCTGAATCAGGGCAAATAAAATTGTAATATACCTTATTACCTAATATTCAACCACAGACTTCTATAAGATATATCCTAGAGTGTTAGTCTGTTTGTGGTTGTTGTATTGACCCAGTCCTATTTATGTGATAGAATTAAAGTGTATTTGTATTGATTTGACTTACACTGCATTATACCTTCATTACCCTAGACACTTAGACGTAGTCACATTAATAATAAGTAAAAATATAGCGCCAACTCAGGGGCCTACACAGCTGACCTCACTTGGTAGATAAATAATAATAAATAATAACATCTATAACACCAAATCCACCACATATATTGGTAGGCTTGTCCGGGATTTGAACTTCTCCTAGTACCATTTATATTGGGTAGCTCGCTCCCTGGATTTTAAAACTTCTACTAATACATAGATAGGAATCTCAGATAATAAAATTAAACGTATTCTTTTGTGGAAATTAAATAGTGGATAAACTGTCAGTGCTTATAGTTGTTGTTTAGTCAGAGTTGATAAGTTACCTTAGTATATTGTTAACGTTGCTTGATATAATATGGCTGACTTGGCAAAGTTCAGATCTGCTGCTGTGCAGACTGCCAGAGAGATGGGTATGGATGGGCCAGAACTGGTCCAGTATGTAACCTCAGAGTGTGACAAATTTATTGATAGGGAGGATAGGAAGTTAGCAGCAGAAAGGAAATTAGAGTTAGATAGAGTAGCTGAAGAAAGAAAATTAGAATCAGAGAAAGAAATCAAAAGGTTGCAAATTGAGGCTGACAAGGAGGCTAGGGCCTTAGAGGCTGATAGAGAGGCTGAGATTAAACGGCTCCAATTTGAAGAAAAGAAAATGGAGGCTGAGGCTGAGGCTAAGAGATTAGAGGCTGAAGAGAAACGACTGCAGAGGGAAGCAGAAGATAAAAGATTACAGAGGGAGCACGAGTTGCGACTAAGGGAGTTAGAGTTGCAAGGCCATGCTCCTGAAAATGGTCACAGCTAATCAGCCATGGGGTTCCATTTAGATTATTTTGTTGAAAGAGATGATGATATTGAATCATATTTAAGCAGGTATGAGGTATTAGCTACAACTTATGGGCTAGAAAAAGAAAGATGGAGTCTGAAGTTATCCCAAGGTCTTAGGGGAACAGCTTATGAAGTTTTTTCAAAAATGAGCAGGGATGACCAAGACAATTATGACAGGTTAAAGCAGGCTCTTTTGTTAAGATACGAGAAGAATGGTGAATTTTATCGTAAGAAGTTTAGAAATGCCAAGCTTTTGTCTGGGGAGACATACCACCAATTCTCTGCCAGATTGGAAACCTATTTGGAGAAATGGACTGCTCTGGGGAAGACCCAAGATCTGAAAGAGAGGATCATGATAGAGCAATTAAGAGAGTCCATGGCTCCTGAGCTGAGAAAGTTTCTCATGGAACAAGGTTTTTGCTGTCATTTTTGACGGTGAGAAAAACACTAACCTAATTTATGTTTGGTTTAATGTGATCAAAGAGAGAAAAATGTTTATTATCTTTCTGTGACAGGTTTGACTAGTGATTATCTTCCCCTGTCTTATGTTTTCCTGTCTCAGGCAATGTCTTATAGTTGACATGTCTTATGTCTATTTATAGGACCATATGCGGAGTATCTTTACCACCCGTTTGGGCGGAAACGCCTTTTCTGGTTTAGCCTCGATCTGGTCTATGCTCTTTGGGCATGCGCAGGTCTTGGCGCAAAGACCGGGAGACTGATGATTCAAGCAGAGTGTACCTGAGGCTTAGAACGGATGTACCGATCCGTAGATTTCTCTCTGCCAAGTTTCGATAGGGATTTGGAAATTCTGGGAATGACTGTTTTGTCATTCTTCCTTCCCTGAGTAATTCTTTATGTTGTGTTACCTTAGAGTGTAATGATTCTATGAGAAGGTAACTGAAACATTATTCGATCTTTTTCGTCTCGATTAGATCTTAAAGGTACATTTATCGCTGATGGCGACATAGTGAGCGAAGCTCACGAGGAGTTAATATACTGTACCCCAATATGGCTACATATTTGAAAGACTAGGTCTAAGTTGACCTGTTATACATATAAGCCTAAGAATCAACTTAATGGATCCGCAATGCAGGCGGAATATTGTTTGGCAGAAATATATTTATTCTCAGAAGTTTATGTAAACTGAGAGTCACCTGATTATCGAGGCCCGCGATCTGCGGCCTGATTTCGTCGTCATTATATTGGTCCGTGTTTACGGCCAATCTTCTTCACCAGAATGAAATACCTGGCATGTGAGGCCAGAATGAAGTCTTTTGCTAGTTGTAGGACAATAGCATTGACTTTGTTAAATAACTGATATCGCCCGTACTAGGCAATATATTTGCTAGGGCTTTCCTGACGGGGCTCAGTCAGGGATTAGAGCTATTGCATGAACAGTAATTATTGGTCAAGACATTGTTACATGTCTAAGCTGTTCGGGATCTGTAATGCCTGATGTTAACCTTCATAACTACACATATCATGTCCATGATCTTGTACTATTGACTGTTTCGTCTGTCATCATATTATCGTACGTCATGAATAAATATTGTAAACGTCAGCAGCATTCCCTACTTCACTGACTTCTACTTGTGGTTGTGTGAGTCTATGTGAAGTCGTCCAAGAGCCTATATGGCCTTCGTGTTGTCAGCACTACTATTCACTCACCTACACGATCAACCACAGTCTTATACAAGTACTACACGTCTGTATCTACACGTATGCTGACACTATGAGTGTCTCTACTATACCCTGGCGGCACCTCATGCCGGTGACCTAGATTACACCGCATCATTGTGTCCAGCCTTAAACAGACAGTAAACAGACTTTTACAAAGGTGCAGAGAAGTTGGGCGAGGTACTTAATGTCGCTGAGAGGTATCAGGCGGCCCAGGCAGAGGTAGCTGGCGCTAGAAAGAAACCTATAGAACAAAATAAGGCTCTCATAACCAAAATAAGTTTGACCATAGAGATCACAGTAACAAAGGTAAACCCAACCTTGATAGGCCAAGAGTCGATTATCGTTAAAAAACCCACAGTTCAATGACCGAAAATATGATGAAAGAAAACCTTTCAATCAAGGAAAGATATGGTGTAAGTGGTGTAAGAGGAACACTCATGACACCAATGTTTGTAAAAGGAAACCTTCTAACTTCGCTGCTATGAAAACGGGGAACAAGGGATTAAGGACAAGCCCACTGGACAGCAGGAACCTTATCACCCCACAGTTTGTGAGGATGTTGTATGTAATGGTGTCACCATAAGGTGCCTGTATGATACAAGTTTAGATTTTGATTCAGTCGTGAGTTCTCACCTAGTGAACCCAGATCAGTATACCACAGAAACAGTGGAGATACAAGGGGCGACTAAGGATGTAGCATCCATGACACTTCCCATCGCAAGGATAACTGTGAAAACTCGCTATGTGTAAGGAGTAATCAAAGCAGCAGTGATTAACGAACCCATCTACCCTCTGATATTGGGGTGTCGTTATGTCTTCTTGGGGACTCCCAAGAGACCTGTGATTAGGGCCACAGTGCAGACCAGATCACAGTCAAAGAAGGAGGAGGATAATTATATAAATACTCATCCAGAGGAGATGAGGAAGGCACAGGCAGAGGACAGATCCCTCAAGCCATGTTTTAAAAAGTTGCCAAAATGTCACACACCTCCACACAAAGGAGAATTTTATATGAAGAATAAACTCTTATATAGGAAGACCGGAACTCGTTCAAATGGTCACGGACAACTGGTACTTCCCAAGATGTTAAGGGCAGACGTAATAAGGAGTTTACATGGTGGAAAAGATGGGGACCACGAGAAAGTAGGTACCATCTGCCAAAAGGTTGCTCAAAAATATTATTGGCCAGATGTAAAGATAGTTATTGAAAATTAGGTAGAAGCCTGCGGCCATATTTCATGAGGGAAAACCCACCAGTGGGGAAAATAAGCAGGACCTAGAAACGCCACGGGGCAAACTTAGTCCTGAAAATAAAAAGAATTATAATAAAGTAGACACAGTGGAATCCCTTTTCACACACAGTCTTCAATTGAATGTATTAGAATGGCCACTATGCGGCGAGTACTCAAAGTGGTTTTACCCCAGAATAAGCCGACAATCCCTCGGTCGGAATTATGTAACTGGATGAAAATAAAAGAGAGCGAAGTTCTCTCAATTTGAATTTGAACCTGAGGGGAGAAAACCCCGGAAAAGAATTGGTAGTGGACGATTTGTGAGTGATGATAAAAGGAAGAAAAGTCACCACCACCACACTTCCAATTATATGATAGTTGCCGGTGCCATGAAAAATATGTAGGCAACCCTGTTATTTGGGAGGCCAATAAAAGGTCCATTGGAAGCCTTGTTAAGGACGTGGACCGATGAGAAGGCAGAAGAGACTGTTACCTCATCCTATCAATATGTGAACGAACTGACCACTCGTTTAAAAACTAGCTGGAAACTGGCAAATGATAATTTAAGACAAGCCAGGAAGAAGCATGCTGCTTATTATAATAAGAAAGCGAAGGATAGGGAGCTTGCTGTAGGGGAGAAGGTGCTTCTTCTACTACCCGGCAGCAGCAATAAACTTCAAATCGGATGGCAAGGTCCATATACAGTTTTGGAAAAGGTATCCAGAACAAATTATAAGATAGACAAGAAGGGAAAGGAAAAAGTCTATCATGTGAACCTTCTAAAGAAATATCCGGACAGGCAAATCCAGGAAGGAACACACTTAATGGCCTTGTCTATCGCAACCGAAATGAAAAATGACCCTCTCACCTCATTTGAATATCCACTGAAACCCAGTGAAACGTTTGCACAGGTAAAGATCAGTAATCACCTGACAAAAGGACAGAGGGAGAAGATTCAAAAGGTCCTAGAGAAACATACAGACGTGTTAACGGATAAGCCGGGGCACACAAATTTGTTGGAATATGATATGAAACTACTAGACTCAACACCCATCTGTATGAGGCCCTATTCTATTCCTTTCGCTAAGGAAAAAGCTTTGAAAGAGGAGATAGATTATTTGTTACAAGAAGGGATTATTTCTCACAGTGAATCTCCTTATAGCTCTAGTGTGGTTTTGTTGCGGAAACCATCTGGGGAACATAGACTGTGCATAGATTACAGGAAACTGAATGCTGTCACAGAAGGTCAGGTGGATCCATTACCTGATACAAATCAACTATTTGCCAGGCTGAACAGGGAAAAATATTTTTCTAAGGTGGATCTTAGCAAGGGCTATTATCAAATTCCAGTACAGCCTGAGGTTCGACCTTATTTAGCCTTTAGCACCTCGGAAGGCCATTATGAGTTCAACATGTTGCCGTTTGGGTTGAAAAATGCCCCGACTGTGTTTTCTAGGAGGATGCGAAAATTGTTGGATCCCCTGAAGAATCCATGCATCTCGAATTTCATGGATGATATCCTCATCGCTACTGAAACATTTGAGGAACACGTTAACTCTTTGAATATGCTGTTTGATAGACTCAGAGAGGCTAACTTGACTGCTAGACCAACCAAATGTTGTATTTGATGTAAAGAGTTGGAATTCTTGGGACATACGGTACATCAGGGTAGCATGACCCCTGATCCCAAGAACCTGGAGAAATTGCAGAGAGCACCGAGGCCACAGACAAAGAAAGATGTGCGATCTTTTGTGTCGTTGTGTGGTTTTTACCAAAAGTACATTAAACATTTTAACTCTATAAGTGCTCCTCTGACGGATTTAACTCGTACGGGGCAAGCTGATACAATTAATTGGTCAGCACAGTGTGAATTGGCATACCAGGAGTTAAAGGAAAAACTCACAAGCAGGCCTGTATTGAAATGGCCTGACTTGAATCAAGAATTTGTCGTGAGAAGTGACGCAAGCAATGTGGGCTTAGGGGCTACATTGTTGCAAAGGTCCTCTTTACAAGATGGGGAATTGAACCCAGTCGCTTATGCAAGCCGCAAGTTGAACAAAGCGGAAAAAACTATTCAACAAGTGAAAAGGAATGTTTAGCTTTAATTTAAGCTATAAAAAAATTCCAGATCTATCTGTATGGTAGAACCTTCGTGGTCCAAACAGACCATCAGCCGCTCGTATTTTTGTCACAGGCAAAGCATGAAAATGCTAGATTATTAAGATGGTCGTTGCTCTTACAGCCTTATTCATTTACGATTGAATATATTCCCGGTTCTCAAAATGTGGGTGCCGACTTTTTGAGTAGACATCCTTATGATGAAAATCAGAAAAACGCGTAGGACTTCATTTGCGCTAAGTTATCTCACAGATTATAACCTGCAATGAATGCATGTTTTAGGAAGGGAGGTGTGTAGCGAAATCTGTGAAATAATCGCTAAATTCAGTAAGATTTTACTCCTATGATAATAAATAAACCCGCCCGTGTGTGTTTGCCTATCGTCGTCTTCTACGCCAGTAGAGCGCTGAATTTTGTGCAGTGGTAATGCTTAGAAAATGATCTCGCCGTCAAATCTTACACGCTTTCCTAGTTTCGTCCTTGAGACTTACAATTAACATTGTGCCAGAACTGCGACACCAAACTGCCGTTCTGAATTAACGTAAGATTTTAACTTTAACGCCAGTAATAGTAGCAATCCGGACAATTTCCAGAAGTGTAGAACGAAACTGCAGCAAGAATTAACGCAAATATTAAAGCCGCCTTGCAAAACCCCTCTTCGCTCGACACGCCGTCCCATGCATATATCCACGCTGGTGGACACGCCAGAATGTATAAACACACAGACAGCTCTCAATTCCTGCCTAGTAGTGTATTTCTGACGTAACCCAAACAAGTTGGTTTATTTGAATAAAAATGATAGAGAAAGGGGGGGGGGGGGGAAGGGGGAAGATGGCCGACTTATGAAAAAGTATATAATTGACGACTAACAGTGACAAATATGAAAATCCAAACGACAATGAATATAGCCATAAAAATCATATATAAGGATAGCTTAGAGTCTCCTGAGCAATAATATGTTTTAAAATACATAGTAGTCCAATTATTAACCAAGATATTGAAATAATACTATATATCTACGAACGGTAAGACTGTTGTTTTTGCTCATTCTATCCATAATGTTATTTGGGGACGCAAGTTTAAAAAGAGGCATTAGAGTGATTCAAATCCGGTTGCTTAGTATAGGAGTATAGGAAGGAGGGTATTGGTTGACTAAAAGCTAAATATATTTTGCAGACTCACTTCTAGTATGTTTGGAGTTTTGTTTTTTTCAAATTTGAATTGAATAGCTAGACCCTCGCTGTGATTGGGCCAGTCTAGTAATATTGGCAAAAAGCTTCCAAGGCTTGTTGCCATTTGATACAAAATTGTTAGTATGCAAGCTGCGTTGATAACAGCAGTGCTAAGAGTGAAACCAAACCTTGGCAGTCTGGACACGGGCAAAGCTGAACTTATATATTAATGCTAATGCCAGTCAACGTATGTTTGTGATATTTTCATTGAATTGTGGTAAGAATGAATTTATTAACCTTGTTATTACAAAAATTTAGTATATGAGATACTGCTTCATTGGGAATGTTTTACGACTAAGTACATAGGTCCCCTAGCAGACTTATGCAGGGCATGTGGTGTTGCTCACACGCAGTAGAACTGACATGAGTTGTATAACTAAAAATGATTTCCACAGTTACCAATGGGAAGGCTAACCCACATTATCCTATGGGAGAGAATCATTGTTGAAGTGTCAGAGGCGTTGTAGCCATTAGGGAGAAGAATAGGAGCACTGGTATGAGTTGTTATCTCAGATGAAAATAGTTGAAATGGGTTGGTCAGAGGGATCTGACCCTTTTCTTTTATTGAATTATACCATGTATTACTTGTGAAATGATATTGTAGATGTGTTATAAAGAATCATAACCTTGTTTCAGGGTTTTTGTTCTAATACTAAGCTAGTGCCAGAACCCTGGTGTATTTATCTTCGTGAGCGAAATTGAAATTTTTGCTGATACACGCTGTCTACCACACTACACCAGGGACTGTGTCAGATTGGTCATTCGGTTGAAATTTTTGCTGGTACACGCTGTCTACCACGAATAAACCCATAAAATATAGGAGATTGGCAGCATCATAACTACTACCAACAGAAAGATAAGTGCCATTGTGTCGGCACTAAGAGTTCATCCACTTGTATTAAAACATAATAAATAAAATATATGACTGTTGAATAAACATTCCACAAGAGATAGATAAAAGAGAGGGTATGATGAAAATACCCCAACCCACCATTAATTACCAGTGTTAACTTAGTCTATAGTAATACCTAAATATAATTAGATTGTAATATTTCTTTATATGGACAGAAGATCCATTGTAGTATTTAATTTTATGTAAATAAAACCATAAATTTCATTTTGTTGTTGGTCCTGACTCAGAAAATTCTGAATCAGGGCAAATAAAATTGTAATATAGCCTATTACCTAATATTCAACCACAGACTTCTATAAGATATATCCTAGAGTGTTAGTCTGTTTGTGGTTGTTGTATTGACCCAGTCCTATTTATGTGATAGAATTAAAGTGTATTTGTATTGATTTGACTTACACTGCATTATACCTTCATTACCCTAGACACTTAGACGTAGTCACATTAATAATAAGTAAAAATATAGCGCCAAGTGAGATCATAGGGTGGTAGCAGATAGGTTCCCTGAAAATACTTAACCATCTACTACTAAACTCAGGGGCCTACACAGCTGACCTCACTTGGTAGATAAATAATAATAAATAATAACATCTATAACACCAAATCCACCACAGGCATTCAACAACAATCCTTCATGGATCAACTCAAGCATTTGTTTGTTCTCTTACAAAATTCTATTTATTTACATGTAATATAAATATATTTCAAAGATGCAGGTAATTCTTCATATAGAGCACACCTGCAGTCATATCATAGTTACCTCAAATATACATTCTGTATCTCAAAAGTATGTATGCATTTAATCCCCTTTGTGCTTATCTCATCTCAAAGTTCTTAATTAGCTTCCTCAAGCTCTATTTCATTTTGCCCAATCTGCCTCAAAACTCCTGATCAACTTTATGCAAAGTACTCATCTCAAAGTACTTAATTAGCTTCCTCAAGCTCTATTTCATTTTTCCCAATCTGCCTCAAAACTCGTGATCAACTTTATGCAAAGTACTTTGTATTTCTATCCTGGGCATGCCATTGCTTCTCTTCTTTCTACACGCGGAATCAATACAAATTGAACATGTAACAGAACACAAAGTTCTGGGGATCACGATTGACCAGCACTTAACGTGGAACTCCCATGTACGGAATTTAACCAAACACATAGCACAAAAGACGTACCAGCTAGCCAAAATAAAACACTTCTTAGACGCAGACACTAGACTATTGTTCTACACCTCACATATACAGACACATCTAGATTACTGCTCTACACTATGGGATTGTTGCCCTGCTTCCACCTCGAAGAGACTGCACTCCCTGCAAAAGAGAGCAGTGCGTCTGATCACCGATAATCGCACGACACCACACACAAGGACAGGAAAAGAACCCAAAATACTGTCGCTAAAAAAAACGTCTTCTCTACAACAAAGCCAAGCTGACTCACACAATTCTATCTAACAATGCCCCGTCGTACCTCAGATCATTGTTTCAAACCAGTAGAAGGGAGGGACAACGATTACATCAGTTACGTCTGCCCAAACCTAGGATCGACCTGTTCAAAAAGAGTCTAGCCTACTCTGGTGCCTACTTATGGAACAGCCTTCCACACCACCTAAAAAGCCTACCTACACAATATTCTTTTAACAAAGCACTTTTCAAACACTTCCTCAACACTGATTATCTACCCCCATAGAAACAGTATTTGCCTGTCAACATCTCATCCATAGGTCAACATTTCTTTTCCTCTTCCGCTCATTTTTGTGTGTGAATAATTTGTTTTATATCCATGTAATATCATTATTATATTCACTTTAAAATATTATTATATAATGTAATGTATGTGTGAATGTACCCACATAATACTGTACTTTAGAAATGTGAGTCGTGAGAATGTACCCGCATACCAAAAATACATATTAATTGTAGACGGATTGACCGCATGAGTGAGTGTCGGTATACAGAATTTATTTATTTTTATTTATTGTTTTATTTATTTTATTTTATTATTACTTTTTTCCCCCATTTACTAGCTTGTTTGTTTCAAAAAAAAAAAAACCCTACTCATTTTTTATTATTATGCTTGCATACTGTAAATGAATGCTGTTATGGTAACTTTATAATGTTGCATGCCTTTAAATTAATGCTTAAAGCATCATGTGGGAATGAAAGGATATAGTATGCAAGATTAATGAGAGTGGAAGGGCAGAATGTTAGACGGGCCTGCGCGCCCAATTCTTTACCCTTCGAAAATAAAGTTCGTTCGTTCGTTCGTTCGTTCGTTCTTTAAACTTCTCGCCCAGTACCATTTCATTTACTCATTTTTCTAACATATCGTCTTGTGATTTCTCTGCTGCGAGTCAGGAAAAATGTTCATCAAAGTGAATAATAATTCATAAAAGGTCAATACTTACAGGTGATTCCCTGAATCTCTCCTGTGAATACACTCACTAATGACATTATAAAACAAATTCTCTTAAGTAGCATTTTTCTTTGTCTATGAAACTTCTTAGTTTACTCATACTGTTCTGACTAATCTTTATCACATCCTCCGAATTTCCTAGGACTAGCATCTCCTAACTTATCTATATACCTTATGAGTTTACTTTGTCACTTCTAATCTATCTGTGATAACTTCTACAGATCTTATCAAACTTGTGGCAACCGCACAACATTCTTGTTTCTTCATCTTCAGAAATACACGACCGCACACTTGCGAGCCGTAAACTGTTCTCCCCTTGACTTCTAGTCAATGCTCAGCTGATCTGTCCCTGTATACCAGCTTAAAAAAAAAACGATTGGTCGGCCCTATTTCCACTCACTGGAAAAAATATGCTCACGCTTTTACAACGTAAGCGAATTCAGGGAACTATCGTCTGTTATTTTTAGACTTCTCTCACTCTATTCCCGTGGGTATTTTTTCCCTCAACTCACTAACACCTGCAAGGGACTTAATTATAAGTTATCTCCCTTTGACGTTTTAACTGAACTCTATATTCTCTTCTTTAAAGCTTACTACAACTTCGTTACATGCTAATTTTCTCAACCACAATTGAGAACCCACTAAATCTGCTTAACCCTAATTCAAGAGCTTTATCCACCAACCGCAATATGCGGAGTTTCCTCCCTTTTCTCAAAGCATCCCTTTACTCATTTTATCTCACTTCAACTAAGACAAATAGTTTGTATCCAAATCCATTCATATTTCCTAAACCATTTTTCTACACTCTTTTACTTGACTAAAACCAAATCACCGTTCATATAAACCTTGCTTGAAGCACAAATAATGCTTTGGGCAAACCCAACGGTGACATACAACCCGGGGCCATACAAATGTATCCCGTAGGGAGACATTTGTGTTCTATCAACTACTAATTCCATCTACCTTTAGCATACCACCATCTCTGCTCCTGTATATATACATTCTCAAATTATAAATCCTAATATCTAAAACAAATCTCAAGAAAAAAAAATAAGGATGCCAAGTGTAACCTTATTTCATTACAATTACCAAAACTTAGTTTGAGGTATATTATCTATAGTCGACCTCATCCAATACAAAAAAAATCAACCATAACTCTATATTTATAATATTTAGGTATATACATGTCTTCGACATGGTAACTGCCTCTGGACACAGAGGTTTGTCAGTACTTTTTTATGTCTTAAAATATCCGCCGTTAATGTCGTTGATACACTATATCGGACAGATAAGCAGAATTAACCTAAGTATTAGAGCAAAATATGCATAAACAAATGTCCCAATGCGATAGTGAAAGACATGTCAATAAGTCAGAGTTTGATGTGCTCGGCTGATTCTAGCCTTGGATGCACCAGTCAAATTATCAACTCTGTCTGAAGCTATATGCATGCATTAATACCTGTCCTGGGGCGATAGTGAAAGATATGTGTCAAAAAGTCAGAATTTGATGTGCTCGGCTGATTCTATCCTTGGACGCACCACTCAAATCGTCAACTCTGTCTGAAGCTATATGTTATACCCATGTATATCAGACCTAGCAAAATACCCAACATCATTGTCTGAAATTAATGTAGACCTGATTATATAAGTGTCATTACCATCATTTCTCAAGTAAGCAGTACCTACAGTATCAATACTGCAACCATGTCGTATCCCTAGTGTCGCTATATAACCATTACAATGGCAAGTGGGGACGTTCATCATCAGTGCAAAGAGAGTTTCTTACTCTACTATAACGACTGAGTCTGTATCACATCTCTTCTTCTCTTTTTTTCATTTTCCTCTTTGTCTGGTCCCTGAAAAGTATATGCCTGAAATTGATACATCATCAACATACATCTAATGCGATTTATATATTAATAATTATCAGTCTTGATCCTCTGGTGTGCTGAATCTTGTACCCTGAGAAGAACACTGTTAGGCTTCATGAGATTCTATGTAGTTATTCTACTTTATCACACTCGTGAGATTATATGTATTTAATCTACTTTGTCACACTCATGAGATTATATGTAATATGTTTAGTTTCTGTATCTTTCTGTTTCAAAGTTCTATACTCTCTCTTTAAAAAGGTTAGTGAGTAATGTGAGTGTCTAAGTGTGTTCCGGAATATCAATATCCACTAAATTAACCACAGAGAAACTTAATTAATTAACTTAACGTTTGGTACTATGCTGATTGGAGAACCTCTTAAGCACTATTGCTGGGTGAGTGCTGCGAATTAGTACTATAGCTGGGTGAGTACTTTACGACGATTACACTAAGTTGGAGATTTGTTTTGCAAGTTCCAACAGTGTAATTTCTCTACCGGAGAGGCGACTGTCGTACTGTGACGAAGTTGGTATTGACTGCTCTGTCGTATTTATAGTCGCTCTGCAGGAGAAAGGGGGCGAACGAATATTTGTATGTTGTTGTAAACCTAGAGACGGTTTGTGTACTTGACGATGATTTCTTTTGAATCTGGCTCGTACATGTTCTTGCGGTAGGCGTAACAACTTCGCTCTTGGTGGTGTATCTGGTGACGAAGGTTGGTAAGGGCGCTTGGTAGCTATACGTATCTCGGTGTTGGTAGTGTCATCCATGCAATCGATGTCACTTTCTTCTCGTTCCGTTATGTCAAGTTCTGATTCAACAGGTACCAAAGGTGTATCAATGATATTCTTGTTACTGTTTATATGTTCTGCTGGAGGGCTCCGACTATGATGTGTTGTGTTGCTTCTCGTTGCTTGTAAAGGTCTCTCATCATCACTGTCCCAGCTAGAGTGTATAAGCTGGTGTTGACTTGAAGTTGACGGTGGTAACTGTCGACTCGTATGTTCTTCCGCAAGGCTCCTACTATGGGGGGGGGGGTTATGTTGTTTCTCGTTGCTGGTTGCAAAGGCCTCTCGTCTTCACTGTCCCAGCTAGAGTGTATAGGCTGGTGTTGACTTGAAGTTGACGGTGGTAACTGTCGACTCGTATGTTCTTCCGTAAGGCTCCTACTATGGGGGGTTATGTTGTTTCTCGTTGCTGGTTGCAAAGGCCTCTCGTCTTCGCTGTCCCACTTGGAATGGGTAGGCTGGTGTTGACTGGAAGCTGACGGTGGTAATCTCTGACTGCCATAGTATGTTTGACTTGTTATGAATGTATGGGGCTCTTCATCATGTACCGATAGTGGTGTACTACTATCCCTCTCGTGTAGACGATTATCTCTGTATATCAATATCTCTCTTAGTTCTGCTAGTGGAATATCATCTTCATCTTCTGAGTTTTCTCTGCAGCGAGTCAGGCGATGTATAGCATCTTGTAGCTGATCTGGAGTATTACATTGTTCTTCGTTAGTGTTCTGTTCAACATCTGTGTCGTTTTCACTATGTGAAGTGCTTGACGAGTCTGTAAAATCATAGTAACTCAACGTGGCTTTTCGTACTGGTCAGCTACTCTGTAAAGCTGGCGGTGCTGTGGGGCGGTGATTATCTTTCTTTATCTGTGCTGCGTGTGCTTTGGTGACTATGTTCTTTTCTTCATTCCATAATATATAATTTATATATTCCAACACTTTATATCCGTCAAGCCATCGTGCATCAAATTTATTATCTCGAACGTTCTTCTTGTAATAAACTTTATGACCATTTTGAAATTTTTCTAGTTTAGCTCTTTTATCATGCTGCTTTTGCCATTTCTTAAAAGCTTTCTGGGAGTTTCGATTAGCTATCTGGTGTGCTCTATACTTTTCTTGTAGTATAACTTCAATGGGATCCCCACCTTGATACTTCCTTTGGGGTTGCAGGAGATTGTCTAATGGGAAGGTAGGTTCACGTCCATATAGTATGTAGAACGGAGACAGTCCTGTCGTCTCGTTTACATTTACTCTTATCGCTTCCAGAGCTTGATTGATATATATATATATCCCAATATTGTGCATTTCCTTGTATATATTTAGCAAGGATATCATGCAATGTAGCATGCATTCTCTCATTTCTTCCATTTGCCTGCGGTCTATAGAAACTGCTAGTCGTATGTTGAATATGCAGAGTCTGGAGTGTCTTCTTAAAAGGATTACCGACAAATTGTTTCCCGTTATCTGTGATTATTCTCTTAGGACAACCATGTCTTGGTACACATTCTTGTAGAAGGAACTCCGTTACCGTCGCTGACGTTATGTTCTTGAGAGGATAACTTTCAGGCCATACCGAATATTGATCGACAATGTGTAAGAGGTATGCATTTCCAGACTGCGTAACAGGATATGGACCAGAAATGTCCATACTTATAACTTCCATAGGGAAATGAGATGGTTTCATTTCTTGTAAGGGAACTTTAGTTGGTCTCATGTTTCTTATTCTGCATATTTTGCAAGTACTAACATTCAACTATGTCCTTGTACATTGACATCCAATAGTATCTTTCCTTGATAATGTCAATGGTTTCATCTCTTCCAACATGTCCATTATTGTCATGGAACTGCTCTAGTAATTGAGGTATTACTGACTGTGGAATTACTTTCTGTAGTCTCCCTTCTTGTTTCTCATCAATATGATATAGTATTTGATCATGTGGCAAGATTATAAACTGTTTACATGATGTAGGTTTCGTTTCTATTTGTTTAATGATTTTGAGAATTTCGGGATCTTTTCTCTGCTCAGCATGTACATCAAATATGTCTACATCCGTTGTTTGCTGTGTGCCGGTATCTGTTGTGGCGGTGGTGTTTTCATCATCTATCCTATTGGAACTTATAATGTTGATCTCCTTTGCATTGTCATTGATATCAGTGAACGCATGTGGATCATCTTCATGTATAATACTAGGCTGAGGCGTTCGAGAAAGGAGGTCTGCACATGTATTTTGAGTACCCGGAATGTATTCAATTTTGTGTCATAGGATTGTAAGTTCATAGACCATATTTGTAACTTCTTTGGCTGCTCCTGCGTCTTAGTGAGCCAATTCACTAATGGTTGGTGGTCTGTTCTAATAGTAAGTTTGGTACCTCTGATATAAAAATCAAGTTTTTGTATCGCGTAATGTATGGCAAACGCTTCTTTCTCTGTTGTCGACCATCGTTTCTGTGTTTTAGAGAGGGCATGTGACACAAATGCTATAGGCATCTCATTAGGAATTTCTGGTATAATAGGTGTCTCATTTTCTTCTCTGGGTTGGACCAAACAAGCGCCTATTGCTGTATCTGAAGCATCCGTATACAAGATCATTGGGCGAAATATATCTGGATGTGCGAGCAGTGGTATCTTTGTAAGTGCTTCCTTAAGGTAATCGAAGGATTCTTGGCATTCTTTTGTCCACTTGAATCTTGAATATTTCTTGGTAAGGGCAATGAGTGGTTCAGCGGCCTTTGAAAAGTTAATAACGTGGCGTCTGTAATATCCACAGCAACAAAATATACGCTCGTACCTGCTTCACTGTTGTGGGGGCAGGCATTTTTTCTTATTGCTTCTACTTTATCTGTGTCCGGGCGAATACCATCTTTGTTGACTATAAACCCTAAATATTTGGTTTCTGTTTTCAGGAACTCGCATTTACTTAGTTTGAGTTTAACTTGGTGATGTCGGAGGCGATCAAAAACCTGTTCAACCTTCTTAAGATGGTCATCCACAGTACCTGATGTGTGAATAAGTACATCGTCTATATAAGCTAATGCAAAAGAATGCATTCCTTGTAGAACTTCGTCCATCAATGCCATATATGTCGCGGGACTTCCTTTCAAACCAAAAGGCATAACGTCTCATTTGTAACTACCCACGTGTGTACAAAACGTTGACTTTTCTTTCGCTGCTGGTGTCATAGGAATAAACCAAAATCCTGAGCGTGCGTCCAATGTAGTGAAGTGTGTAGAATGTCCAAGTGTCGCCAAAATATCATCTATGCGTGGCAATGGATATGAAATCGTTTTTTGTAATTCTGTTCAATGCTCGATAATCGCAACAGAATCTACTCGTTCCGTCTTTCTTTGAGACAATCACTATTGGTGACGACCATGCTGATCTCGATCTCTCTATAACTCCTGCATTCAACATGTCATTTATGGCTTTTTCCACTATTTCACGGTTTTTCAATGGAGTGTGGTATGGTTTCAAACTAATGGGTTCTTCTGTTGTAGTTTGAATGTCCATATGTACTGTGTTAGTTCTGCCTAACTCCATGTCTGTTAGTGCGAACACATCCTGGTGTTTAGTAACGAACGTGGTGAGTTTGGATTTATGTTGATCATCCACTTTCAATGTGGCCAATAACTGTGACAACCGATCGGGTGTGTCATTTCGTCTGTAAGACTCATTATTTGTCCAAGGTGTTTTAACATACTTATTATGTTCTTCAGTTCTGTAGCAGTTCCTACTTCTGTCTTGTTCTCTCTTAGAATAATCAAAAGGTTTAAACCATCTGGGCTCTTCTTTCTGACAAAATGATTTATTTGTATATCTCGCAGTGGTTTTCCGCCATGGAGTATGCTTTTCATATGTTCTATATACATTCCTTCTGCTCTGTCGTTTACTACGACCGTATTCAAAGGGATTTGAATATCTGAACTCGTATCCTTGATACAGTGGTTTGTTTGAGTATCTCGTATTGGGTGTCCGCCATGGAGTATGCTCTTCCTCTGTATTATAAATATGACGTCTACTTTGTCGCTGACTACGACAGTATTCAAAGGGATTTGCTGAAGTTGGTGGTATATGGTGGGTGACAAGATTGACATAATGAACTTGTCCTGTGCTATCACCTGGTCTCCTGTATATTCCATCCTGTGCTCTTCTTTGGATCACTTGATTCACTATCCATGCATAACTATGATATTCATCTTTCCTCGCACCTGCATTTATGTGTTCAGGTTCATTTCTGCAAGCTTTTTTATACAGTGTATCATCTTGCTTATTATGTTTCCTCTCTCCGTGTGTGGGCGTGACATGATTATTAGGTATATGTTTTGCGTCATTCATCGTATACCTATGCAATGTTTGTTGACATCTTCTTCCCTTATTATTCCGCTGGTCATCAATTCTGTATCTGTCCACTATTCTATTTGATTGGCCCATCTTCCTTGTTGCTCGTGTATAATGCATAACTCCATATCTATTAGTGAAGTGGTTAACATCTGTACTCTGCCAATGACTTTTTCTGCCAGAGTCGTTAGGGTAACCTGGGGTATGACTTTGGGATATGCGTGGAACGGGGGAATAATGGTTTCGACTCTGACTAACTTCAGGTATCTTACTGTTCTTGGTAGCAGTTAAGGACGATCTTTTTACTTTAGCAACTATTGTACCTCTGTGTATCGTTGTAGCCTGTCCCGACGTGTTTATAATCATGACCGGGAAATCACGTGAGGATGAAACTTGTGCGATACCTTGTGTGACAAACATGAGGGTTTCATCATTTATATCCTCATTCTCCAAAGGTTCAATTTGTACTGTCTGTCCTGGTTCAATATAATTAGAACACTTGATTCGTCCTCTGGCTATCACAAGTGTGTTAGGCTGTACTGTGACTGGAGTCGTCAACTGCACCAAAGATGCTATGTTTATATCGTCTTGTAATTGTATGTACTCCCCATTAATATTGATCTTGTTCAGGTCGAAATATATCCTGGCGTTGTGAGAGGTAAGGAAATCTCTACCTAAAATGAAATTTCTGGAAATCCCACGTGTAATTATAAAGGGATGTGTAATCTGTTGTTGTCCTATGTGGAACTTGATATATGCTGTACCACAAGAATTCAGAGATTCTCCTGTCACTGATGCCATAAACGTGTTTAAAGGTCGAAAAGTTACAAGGTGTTTGATTTGTTTGTATAACTGTTCTCTAATCAAACTTACTGAAGCGCCAGTGTCCACAAGTGCGCGATAATTTTTGTTATGAATCTTGATCAGGCATGAACTAGGATCTGGGGTAATATTTATGGAATGTATTTGTTGTTGCGGTGTCTTTTGAGGAAAAGGTGTTAGATGTGACACCATATTGTTGTTGTTTATGTTTCCGGACCTCCGATGAAGGTAGTTGTCTTCTTCATTTCCTTTACAGTCATCACTAACGGTCCTGCTTAGTAATTGACTGTTCCGTTTCCCTGGTTGTACATTCGTGCTCGTCTGGTACTAAAGTTGGATGGTGTGTGCGCTCCTCGGAAATTTTGACTATGCCCACGAGTGTTACTATCACCACTCTGTTGTGAATTATTGTAATCCTGCTGGCGTAGGCGAGGATGTTGTTGTCGGCACTCAGGGGCTATGTGTCCTCTAAAACCACATTTGAAGCAAGTAGGGATATTAACCTGTTGTATGCTCTGCTGTCTGGGAAAATGTCGATGATAATTTGTGTTTATCTGTCCCTGGTTTTCCATCCGGCTTGGGCGACGCCAACGCGAGCGGGAATGTCCAATCTCCATCGGTTCATGTTCTCCTTGTGACTCAACTGTTGGCTACTGCTCAATACATTGATTAAATCTCGTTTGAACGTTTTCCTCTGTAATCGCTATCTGGATCGCTTCATTTATTGTATTGGGATCCTTGCGAATCATATGGAGTTTTGTACTACTGCCCAACAGTTCGTCAATAAAGATTCCTACCAGATGCTTCTCTAGGTCTGGTGATGCTGTCAACCCATTCAGGAATGCCTCCTCTGCCAAATTTAATAATTTCTCTGCATAAGATTGCATAGGCTCGTTACGTTGTTGTTTGATGCGGCGAAGCAATGACCACGCATGTTCCGTATTAGTAATGTCACTATAGCGTTTCGTTAACTCTTTCTTCAATGAGTCATATGTCTCAGTTGGATATGTATTATCACGTCTCTTTAGGAAGTCAGTAACGAGAGAGTCAGATGAAAAATATAGTATCTTCTTTCGTTCCGTATCTGTGCTTGCGTTTATCATAGTAGCAAATCTGTCTGCGTCTTTCATCCATCTTCTGAATTCTTTCGAGTCTCCTTTAAATGGGGTTATCACTGATCTGATCTGATTATATTTTGCGTATAAGTAAACATTATATAACGTCTCAGTAATACTCTTGAGTGCAGCCATTGTTGGTTCTTGCTCCTGTGGTGGTGAAGCAAATATCGGCTGTTGTTGTTGTTGTTGTTGGTATACTATATCTCCTTGTGATGTAGCCATGTCACTCGAGAAGGGTTGGTCACTGCGCCAATTAGTATAATGTAACCTAGACTGCGGTGGTTACGGCACCAATTAGTATAATGTAACCGTGACTGTGCACTGGTTACGGCACCAATTAGTATAGGTATGTCACCGTGGTAGTGGTGGTCCGAGAACTGGTCCAAAGGCACCAATTAGTATAGGTATGTCATAGGACCAAGGACTGGTTACGGCATCAATTAGTATAGGTATGTCATAGGTCCAAGGACTGGTTACGGCATCACTTAGTATAGTGTAACAGTGCTACCTCGTCTAATCTTTACTAGGTGGCAGGTGGCAGGCCTAGTTGTGACTCACACCAGTTTCCTTGTATATCTTCCAAGTTTTAAGTTAGTAGTGTTTTGTACTGGCCCTCTCCGTCAGAGTTGACAATTCTTGGATGAACTACTTTCCTTCTTATTTTCAACACTTGGCTCGTTCGTACCCTTCTTTGTTGTTAATCAGTGACTGAATCGTATAGTGGAGTTATTACAGTGATTGATGATCAGGCATTCAACAACAATCCTTCACGGATCAACTCAAGTATTTGTTTGTTCTCTTACAAAATTCTATTTATTTACATGTAATATAAATATATTTCAAAGATGCAGGTAATTCTTCATATAGAGCACACCTGCAGTCATATCATAGTTACCTCAAGTATACATTCTGTATCTCAAAAGTATGTAGGCATTTAATCCCCTTTGTGCTTATCTCATCTCAAAGTTCTTAATTAGCTTCCTCAAGCTCTATTTCATTTTGCCCAATCTGCCTCAAAACTCCTGATCAACTTTATGCAAAGTACTCATCTCAAAGTACTTAATTAGCTTCCTCAAGCTCTATTTCATTTTCCCCAATCTGCCTCAAAACTCCTGATCAACTTTATGCAAAGTACTTTGTATTTCTATTCCTCTGGTACATCCTGGGCATGCCATTGCTTCTCTTCTCTTTAAACTTCTCGCCCAGTACCATTTTATTTACTCATTTTTCTAACATATCGTCTTGTGATTTCTCTGCTGCGAGTCAGGAAAAATGTTCACCACAGTGCATAATAATTCATAAAAGGTCAATACTTACAGGTGATTCCCTGAATCTCTCCTGTGAATACACTCACTAATGACATTACAAAACAAATTCTCTTAAGTAGCATTTTTCTCTGTCTATGAAACTTCTTAGTTTACTCATACTGTACTGACTAATCTTTATCACATCCTCCGAATTTCCTAGGACTAGCATCTCCTAACTTATCTATATACCTTATGAGTTTACTTTGTCACTTCTAATCTATCTGTGATAACTTCTACAGATCTTATCAAACTTGTGGCAACCGCACAACATTCTTGTTTCTTCATCTTCAGAAATACACGACCGCACACTTGCGAGCCGTAAACTGTTCTCCCCTTGACTTCTAGTCAATGCTTAGCTGATCTGTCCCTGTTTACCAGCTAAAAAAAACGATTGGTCGGCCCTATTTCCACTCACTGGAAAAAATATGCTCACGTTTTTACAACGTAAGCGAATTCAGGGAACTATCGTCTGTTATTTTTAGACTTCTCTCACTCTATTCCCGTGGGTATTTTTTCCCTCAACTCACTAACACCTGCAAGGGACTTAATTATACGTTATCTCCCTTTGACGTTTTAACTGAACTCTATATTCTTTTCTTTAAAGCTTACTACAACTTCGTTACATGCTAATTTTCTCAACCACAATTGAGAACCCACTAAATCTGCTTAACCCTAATTCAAGAGCTTTATCCACCAACCGTAATATGCGGAGTTTCCTCCCTTTTCTCAAAGCATCCCTTCACTCATTTTATCTCCCTTCAACTAAGACAAATAGTTTGTATCCAAATCCATTCATATTTCCTAAACCATTTTTCTACACTCTTTTACTTGACTAAAACCAAATCACCGTTCATATAAACCTTGCTTGAATCACAAATAATGCTTTGGGCAAACCCAACGGTGACACAGGTTGGATTGAAGATGTACATCTGATTTAGCAATCAGGGCAACATCTTCAGCAAATGCCAGCTCTGAAATACAGAATTGTCTCATCTTCCATTACCCACTGAATACTTTCCTGTCCTCTCCTTACATGCCATGATGACATCGTCAATGAGGAGTATGAAAAGATAAGGTGACAGGATATCACCTTGTCTTACACCAGTGTCAGAAGAATTCAGGACCACCACTGGATGTTTAGGTCACGGGTTGAAAAAATAACTTTTTGATAGCATTGAGAGACAGTCTTTTTTTAAAAATAGAATCCCCAGGGTAAGAGCGGTAGATGGAGGCGAAAATAAAAAGATGGAAACAGAAGCGAGAGAGATAAAGAAGACACACAAAAACCTTGAGCTGATGACATGAGACAGAATGACGTCACATAAGTTTGTTAACGGCCAATAATCTTCTGGGAGATAATGGGCAATAATGATGATGATGACTAAGTAATGACAGAAACTGGGATCAACGTCACATCTAGAATAATTAATAACAGGCCAGTCAATGCCAAAATCTTCTTCTTCTTCTTTGATCATTAGCCGCCGATAGTCAAAGCAGTCAGTGGCCATCACGCCTGGTGTCGTCTTGTAGGGCAGCAACAAACTGCTTCCACTTTGCTCGGTCGGCGGCCATTCTTCGTGTAGTGCCCCAGATCTAGTTCATTTTTTGCATCTCGGCCTCCACAGTTCTCCGCCAAGTTGTTTTTTGTCGGCCTCTCTTTCGATTTCCTTCAGGGATCCATAGCATAGCTGTTCTTGTAATTGCATTAGAGTCTCTTCTGAGGGCATGGACAACCCAACTTCAGCGTCTGCCAGTTATGATGGTGTGCATGTCCTCTTGGTTGCTCCGAGTAAGCAGTTCTTGGTTGATGATGATATGCGGCCAAAAGATTTGGATAATTTTCCTTTGGCAGATTGTGTGGAAAGAGGACAATTTCGAAATTTCCTTCTCTGTTACTCTCCGGCATTCCGCACCATAGAGAAGCACAGAAAGTACACAGCTCTCATATATTCTTAATTTGGTGTTTGTGCTGTACTGAACGGACTTCCAGATGTTACTTAGACTATCAAAGGATATTCTCGCTTTATTCATTCTCTTGTTGATATCTTTGCTTGTTCCGCCGTCTGGTGTTACTATGCATCCTAGGTATGTCAATGTGTCTGTCAGTTCCAGATTATGGTTCCTTATTGTTAAGGGGTCAGGATTGACCACATTGAGTGTCATGACCTCTGTCTTCTTTAGATTGATGTTCAGACCCACCTACTGGCTATACTTATTCAGTCTACCTGCTTTTTCTTGAATGTGTTGATGTGAATGTGCGAGTAGTGCAATGTCATCTGCATATTCCAGTGTAAAAAAGTGTGTCTATCTTATTCCTCTTGGACTGCCTCGTTGTCGGGAGTATCACCCAGTCTATGACTGTCAAAAATAAAGTGGTTAATAAAGGGCATCCCTGTCGTACTCCTGTCTGTGACGTAAAAAGAGCCTACAGTAATCTGACAGCTTATTGTAACCTCGTAGCTGCTCTATGATTTGCTAGCTAAAAACATGCAATATATTGCCAGTCTACTTCTTCAACTCACCTTTTGTCCCGCCCTCTTTTCTTTAAACACGGGCTAACACAATGTTTACAATTTTAGTGACCTGTCAGTCATATCAGTAAGCAAATCAGGCTTTGTTTACTTCGTTCTACTCACGCGAGCTCATCTGTCAATCATAATACCTGACAGACAGCACGTGAGATAGCGATGGCACAGACCCTTTGTAGTTTTACTCAGGAAAAGTCTATAACTCCCCTGTGCTCTTTGATCTCGAGACGTGTCTGTTAATTTTCTGGTTCGTTATCCATTTCATTTATAAGCGTGTACTCGCCGATGATATTGGATGACAATAAATATAAATACTGGACTTACAAAATCCAAATTACCATTTTTTTCAGCCCACAGTGGTGTGTACATGTAACATTATTATTGTTCCCCGACTCCTGACAGTCGTATTCAAGTGGATTATATATCATCATGTGACGTATTCTTTCCAGAACGTTGTCTCCATTACAGCTGCTCTGAACGCATCACGATTCTGGGCAAGTCGACCTGCATCAGCCAAAGACAAGTTCAGACTCTCTGTGATGTCCTGGGTCCACCGTCGTCTAGGTCGACCCCTTCCCCTTTTTCCAGGGACCATGCCTTCCATCACTGTTTTTTCCAGAATATTATGTCTTTTTATATGACCGAAAAATTTCAGCTTCCTTATTGCGATGGTATTTAGGAGCCAATGTTCCTGTACATTTAGTGAGTGCAGTACTTCTCTGTTGGTCTTTTTTTTCTGTCCAGGGTATTCTCAACATCCTTCTGTAGCATTTCATTTCGAATGATGTAATCTTTTTTGCAACTGTTTTATTGAGTGTCCAAGTCTCGCAGCCGTATGTTGCTACTGGGAATATACATGCTCTGATCAGTTGTAACTTTGTTTCTTTGCTTGTGCCTTGCCATAGGTTTTTCATCTGTATTAGCTTATGTGAAGCAATTGCAAGTCTTCTTTTAATTTCTACTGCACAGTCGCCAGAGCTGTTAATGATTGATCCTAAGTATTCGAATTCATTGACACTTTCCAGTTCTTCGTTATCAATTTCAATTTCTGGTTTGGTCTTTACTTTGTCTGTTGTCAATACTTTGGTCTTCTTGGTGTTTAGGTATAGGATTATATATACATATCTTTATACAATGTGCAGAATGGGCGCTCTGACAAAGAGTTGGCCGATAGAAGAACCATCATCATCATTTTTTAACATTTTTTAGCAACCAGATGTATCCCAATACTGGAAATATTCCCCTATCTAAAGAGTAAACCTCAAGGATTCTCACTTTTCCAACTATTGGTAGGACCACCTACATCCAGATAGAAGCACCATATTAGGAGTTCCCCTCACTAGTTTTTGGGGGATGAACTGGCGCCGATTCGGATTGTCCGCAGCTGGGGGTGGCAGTGTAATCATAGTGAAATAGGAATTATGCTCATGGAATAATCCTGTTACCAAGGAATACCACAGACCTTCTATAGGAGCCAATTAGGTAAGAGTGTAAGAAGTGGTCACTGTGCGAGAGAGTGTGTGATGATTTTCTTGTTTTGCTGGGAATTATCCATAAATCTGATTGTTTAAATTTTGTTTACTCTACTTGGTCTTATAGTGTACCAATATTGTTTTATTCTGAAACCTAGTGCTAACCTTCACCCTTTGGGTTAATAGTTTTGGGTTTTTCTCTCCATTCGGGGAATGCGCATCTCTCCTGTGTATGTAAATGATTTCTTGATATCTTTTAGATAATTGGTGTTGTCAAGTTTAGTGATAATAAACTACAAAGAAACTTAACTTTGTGTGTTGGTCAGACCCATACCCATTTGTAGCGGGAGGTTATTTAAAATTATTTATCTATGTAAGAGTATGCCAGTATAGAGGTCGGGTCTTACAAGTAATACCCCAGTCTTAAAAATAAGTACTGGTGTATGGCTATCATAGTAATAGTCAGACTGTGAAAACCCTGGCCAGTTGGTAAGAAGTTGTACCAGGATTTAAGGCGTCTCCTCCCTATGACTATCTTATGATTACTTATATTCTAGGGGATAAGTAAAATGTACATTCACTGAACCCACAAAATGGAAAAAGTGAATAAACCCTCAGGTACAGTTAAAATAGTTTAATAATTACACTAATATTCTATTTCTACTAGTTGGAAAAGAGCATACACATATATATATATATAAAAGTATTCACACAATTACTATTATGGTCTGTTTAGACTTCAAGAGCTTGAATATTAAAGTTACTGCAATCTGCAATCACTGTTTTTAGTCTCTTAACTTTCCAATGAATTGTCATCAGTTGACTGAACTATGGATTTTCCCTATTAGCTGTTTCTTATATATTGGTGGTCAGTGTCTTAACTGACACTTATCTGTTCAACTTGATACTGCTGACACTGAACTGTCCCTTGCTGATATCAGACTTGGTAGGCCCAACAGTAGGGATGCCAATGACCAGTTGAAGTTCACTCTTTGGGGTCCTGCACTTTTGTGGGAGTGCCTCTGATGAACAACACCGGCTTCTGATACTGGACAGTCTGGTTTGAGTTATTTCATGGAACCTGCAACATATCAGCCTTGGCTAGTATCTGGCTAGACTTGTAGCTGACTAGCACAGATGTCAGACCAGTCAGTCATCAGATGTCACCGTTATACAATCATAGTAAGTAAGGACATCATTTCAGTGATATAGCATTAATATTAACATTTCAATTAAGTGTAACTGACTAGCACATAAGTCAGACAAGTCAGTCATCAGGTGTCAAAGTTATACAGTCATAGCAAGTAACATCAATTCAATGATATAGAATTAATATTAACATATCAGTAATAAACATCATCTGGTTTACTCTGCTCCTATACATCCTTTTCTGATCTATAACTTGATCCTTCTAAATCATATCAAGTACAAATTCAAATACTGATGCTATTCTTAGCATCTACACAAAATTAATACATAAATAAATAAAGTGAGTGACCACGTGATCAGGTTGCTTTTTACTGAAACTGGCTGTAGAACACTCCAGTTTACCAGCTGTAAATGGGTACAAAGTTGTGCGCTCGAACTAGGGAAGGCAAAGGCAGCGAGGAAGGGGACTAGTCACCTTAACCTCGTAAACTGGGATCTTCCATGATGAAGTTTCTAACACTTCATTTCCCTATGACAATCTCTGCCATGGGACTGCCTTTATCTTCGTAAGCGATGATAAATATATCTTCATTAGGCTGTGGGGCTATTTGTGATTAATTTTTGTACAAGCAACAATCATCCACAATGTACATGTTTAGATCATATTAAAAATACAATACATTATATCAATGACTATTATACAGGCATATTTTGTGAATTCTATATGAACCTGAAATAACAAATATTATACACGGTAGTTATCATAATTTCGCTTACCCTCAGACTTCAGATACTGGACTTAAAAATGTTTCTGGCGATCCGCTCACAATTCATGGATAGTGGCGAAACTCTGCCTCCAGTCTGTCTCAAACCTTTTTCGTTGTCTGTGTCTCAGTTTACCGGTACGCTTTATATACGATAGCGTGGACGTATCGGAGAGTACCGACGTCACAGCTTAGACCTAGACCTAAAAAATCCTTCCCGAACAGTGATTTCGGCCGATCTGTGCGTCGACGGAAATTTTGCCTTTCTCATTCTCGGCATATATAATATCCATATTGTTCCATCTTATCTAGTTTTATACAGCTGATAAAACTCTATCTTCCTATCCATGTAAATTCCCAAACTGTTATTTGTTGATTTTAATATTTCGAACAGAAGTGGGTTTACCAGCTGTTAGCGTAACTGTGGGCAGCCGAAATACGCATATATCTCCGAAAATGAGAACTTCCTACCGTTCCTTCTTATCTGCAGTTATACACAATCCTTCCCTGTACTGAAATGTAAAATCCTTTTCATACTGATTCCCGTCTGCTTTTATATATCCTTGGCGATTTCCTCTGTCTGATACACATTTCGCTGATACGCCGCCATTTTGAAAGCGGTCAATCGATGTTTAAAAATCTACCTGAAGACGTTTGCAATGACTTGAAACCAATTTTGCGACATAGCTCCCCCATATTTTAAGCTGGATGATATCTAGCTTAACTATTGGGTACAAGACAATTGCAAAACGACCATTCCGAGGTTAGTTTTCCTTCTTTCTATCCTCCTCAAGCTCTGTGGGATGGCGACTTAGAAAATCTGCGCCTACATTCTGTTTTCCCGGAATATATTCAATAGTGAAGGAATATGGCTGAATCAATAATGACCATCTTAATAAGCGAGTATTTGCATGACGGGATGAGGCCAAAAATGATAGGGGTTGATGATCGCACTGGACCACAAATGGTTTGCCATACAAATAGGGTTGAAACTTATTGATGGCCCACACCAATACTAAACATTCCCTCTCTATAGTAGAGTAATTCTTTTCTGCCGCGTTCAACTTGCGGCTGGCATAAGCAACAGGAAACAGTTCCTCATTCTGGGTCTGAGATTTTTGCAAAAGCGCGGCCCCAATTCCTACATTGCTTGCATCAGTCCGTACTATAAACTCTTGCGTCAGATCTGGTAACTTCAGAATAGGCCTACTAGTGAGTCTATGCTTCAATTCTGAATATGCATGCTCACACTCTGCCGTCCACTTTATTGTGTCAGGTTTTCCTTTCTTTGTCAGATCCGTCAAAGGTGCACATAAGGTGTTGAAGTCTTTGATGTACTTTTGATAGAATCCTCCTAAGGATACGAACGACCTCACATCCTTTTTTTGTCTGTGGTCTAGGTGCATTCCTTAACTTTTCTATATTTTTGGGATCAGGAGGGGGGGGGGGGGGGGGGGGGGGGGGGGGGGGGGGGGGGGCGGGGGGGGGGGGGGGGGGGGTGGGGGGGGACATGTTTCCATGACAAATTGTATGTCCCAAAAATTCTAATTCCTGACATCCGATTACACACTTTGTTGGACGAGCAGTCAAACCTGCCTCTCTGAGTCTACCCAGTAACATTGATAGAGAATGTAGATGATCCTCAAATGTTTCCGTGGCTATGAGAATGTCATCCATAAAGTTGGTGATGTTAGAGTTGTTCAAGGGTTCCAGCAATTTCCTCATCATCCTTGAAAATACGCTTGGTGCGTTTTTCAACCCGAATGGTAGTACATTAAATTCGTAGTGACCATCCGAATTGCTAAAAGCCAGCATGTGTCGGATCTCGGGTTTGACAGGAATCTGGTAATATCCCTTACTTAAATCGACCTTAGAGAAATATTTCGCAGTACTTAGCGTCGAGAACAGCTGATTAGTATCTGGTAATGGATCCGCTTGGGTTTCAGTGATCGCATTCAATTTCCGGTAATCGATACAGAGTCTGTGTTCTCCACTTGGTTTTCTCAACAGTACAACACTTGAACTGTAAGGTGATTCTGACTTGGAAATGATTTGTTCTTGCAACAGATAATCAATTTCCTCCTTCAATGCCTGTGCCTTGGCATATGGTATAGGGTAGGTCTTCATGCAGATAGGTGTTGGATCGATGACCTTCATATCATATGTCAATAAGTTGGTGCATCCTGGTTTATCAGTTAACACATCTGCATGTGTTTTAAAAACTTCTTTAACTTGCTCCCTCTGTTCCTGAGTTAACTGAGTACTAATTTTGACTTGTTCATATGTCTCAGTCGGTCTTAATGGATACTCTATTGAGGTAAGTGGTTCATGCTTCATTTCGGTTGCGATGGCCAGAGTCATCATATGAGCTACCTCCGTTGATGTCCTGTCATAATATTTCTTTAACAGATTAACATGGTACACCCTTTCTTTGCCCTTCTTGTCAATTTTGTAATTAGTCCTCGATATTTTCATCTTCTACGGCCGACTGCCCATTGTTTGAACCATCATATGACCCTGGTCGCCAGTACAACGCCGAAGCCATTACACCAGCGCGGCTCCCCTTTAACAGATTAACATGGTACACCCTTTCTTTGCCCTTCTTGTCAATTTTGTAATTAGTCCTCGATATTTTCTCTAGCACGTTATATGGACCCTGCCAACCAATCTGCAGTTTGTTATTACTGCTGGGCACTAGAAGAAGCACTTTTTCTCCAACAGCAAGTTCCCTATCCTTTGCTTTCTTGTTATAGTATTCAGTATGTTTCTTTCTGGCTCTGCGAAGATTGTCATTAGCCAATTTCCAGCCCATTTTCAGTCGAGTGGTCAACTCATTTACATACTGAATTGATGAGGTGACACTTTCCTCTGCCTTCTCATCTGTCCAAGTCCGCAGTAATGCTTCCAGTGGACCTTTTATAGGCCGACCAAACAACAATGTGGCCGGTGCCATTCCTGTGGAATTGTGTGGGACTTCCCGGTATGCGAATAATGCAGCGGGTAAGTATACATCCCATGTTTCAGGTTTTTCACTTGCCAGCTTCCTGAGAATAGAAATGAGCGTACCATTGAACCGCTCGACTTGACCATTTCCTTGTGGGTGATAAGGAGAGCAATGATAATGTCTGGCTTGAAAAATCCTGAACACTTCTTGGGTTAGCTTTCCCTTGAACTGGGAACCATTGTCTGTCAATATTTGATGTGGAAAGCCTAACCGGGTGAATATTGTCAACAATGCCTCTGCCACATGCTTAGAATCTATAGATGCCATGGCTACGGCCTCTCCCCACATAGAGCATGTATCAACTAGAGTTAAGATATAACTATTCCTTCTCTTAGTCCTAGTGAGGGGTCCAACAATATCCACTGCAACTCTCTCGAATGGAGTACCCATGATTGGCATTTCTCCTAGAGTTGCTGGTGCAGTCCCATGCTTGGGGCTACCCGTTGACACTCTGGACAAGATTTCACATATCGTTTGATATCTTCCGTGATCCCTGGCCAGTAATAGTGACAAGCTATCCGTTGACTTGTGGCACCAATTCCCATGTGTCCACTAAATGGAATAGCATGTGCGAGCTCCATAACTTTCTCCCTGTATGACTTTGGTACTACCAGCTGTCCATGTCCTTGAGGTCCTGTACCAGCTTTTCTATACAGTAGTCCATTTTTCATATACAAGTCTCCTTTTTCTGGAGGGTTATGGGCCTTTGGCAATTTGCCAAAACAAGGCTTCAATGTGTCATCTTCTGATTGAGCCTGTTTCATCTGCTCTGGCTGAGTATTTGTTGCGTGATAAATTCTCGCAACATCGTTTTGTTTCAATGTCTGTTTTATAACGCAAGGGCAACTGTCTTGTTGTTTGGTCGATCGGTTTCCGCCCACGACGAGTGGAGTGAGCGATTTGGAATGGCGAAAGAGATGCCTCGTTGAAGAGGGGATCTCCGCTATTTTTTGTTCTGTCAGGGATGTGTAGTCCTCTTAATGGATATTTCGTTTATTCGAGATAATACCTCTAGTGTTTTCCCACATGTCGGGAGGCGTGATATTTCTGTGTATTTCATGAAAGCAAGGTAAATTGACTTTTTTCATTAACTCTATCGATTTTGGGTCGTGAGCGATTTCGATTCATAGCCTGTCTCCGAAAGTCGTCGCCACGAGATGTTTTTTTTCCCAGCTCACATGTCGCTGCATTGTACTGCATCGGTTGATGCATGTACCAAGGACCATTACTTGCTACTTTGTTAAATGAATTAGGTTTGGAAAACCTTTATTATCTAGAGGATATTTTTGTGGACATTATTTATACTTCGGCAGACGTGTCTGTCTTGCTGAAGTCAAACTAAGGAGAGTGAACTGATCTCATACATCTGGTTATCTCCTGGCTGTTATAGAAAAGGATGGAGTTTTTCACCTGACTACATTTACAGCACTTTGAAATATAACATGCATCTGACTCATCATTGTAATGCTGTCTACCGTCTATTGCTGTATTGAATGTTGCTGTGATAATGACTGTTTGATGTGCCTACACATTTGCGTAAACATTTTGTCACTGTGGCGTCCACAATAAATAATGAAGAAAAACGTCAACGGCTGTTTCAAGACTCATTGACTTTATACGTCGTGAGTTTACTGACGTCCTATGTGGATTGCCCTGTTATTGTTGTATGAACATTGTTTTGACTGAACACATCTACACACTACACAAAACCAGACATGCGGATACCATCCATCATCATATGGCATCACGCATCATTTGGTGGCCATAAGCTGGTTTGATTCTGGTACCAGCAAACACGGGGTCCCTTACCCACTTCATTTTCAACAAGAATTCATCAGCATCCTTCAAGAAATTAACATTCTTCAATACAGTCAACATCTTCAAAATTTTCAAAGTACTCGGCGTTGCCCGGTAAAAGTCAAAATTTCAATTTTTTTGACGGAAACAAGAATTTGACAGTACCCGGCGTTGTTACATGTTGCCGGATAACTCGGACTGCTGTTATCTTTTACGCAAGTCAAGCAAGTTGCTGCTGTCAAGGTTCCAGTGCTGTCGTTTTTTGTGAAGGTCAAGTGCCGGTTGAAACGGGTTGTTTTCTGAAGAAGGCCAAGTACCGATTTCCATCAACTTACTTTTGGATTAGAAGGTCAAGTGCCGAAACAACTCAACACACAGTACTTCAGAAGCTCTTGTACCATCGTGTTAGCAGTGGAAGCAGTTCAGATGTGCCATCATCGTTGGAGCTTCGCTCTTTAGGACGTTGATTGACATCCGTTTTTTTTTTTTTCTGCTGTTCGACGATTGGAAGCCTATAAGTTAAGTGGCCTGTTTGTATGTAAACTGTGCCCTTATACTTCTGCTGAGTCTTCTGTGTATCATCTCATTCTATATGTTATATGTTTATATGTTATTTGTATATTTATATGTTTATATTTCAGCGGGTTCTCGGTTGGGTGGTGTCTCCGTTAGATTATGCCACGTCATAGAGGTCGTCTATTGTGAGCGTTTTCTGTAGGGTTTGCAAATTTCCGATACTGGAATTTGCTAAGCGACTTCTGTTGCTATTTATGTTAGCTGTGATGACATGTTTTAATATTGTTTTCGTTATTATTTCGCATTCTTTAGTTTTGTTTTGATTTGTTTGTATTTGTTAGCCTACTCTTGTCTATAATTTAGTTTCATACAACATTTTTGTTTATACACTGTGGTGTCATGTATTTTGTTTAATTATAGCGCAGATATCGTCACATTTTTTGTGATATTTCATTAATTTCTGCTTTATTTTTAGTTGATTTCTGCGAAAGTTTTTGTATTGTTGCTGATCTTTGTTATTGTTTACATTGTTATTTTTTACATTGTTTGTATTGTTTACATTTTCAATGTTTACATTCTGCATGTGTTTACATAGTCATTGTTTACAGTTATAGTAATTAGTTAATGGGCTATGCTAATGCACTGTTACTACTACACTGATGATAAATGAATGATGAATAGTGTCGTGCACTATTGAATGAGAAGTGCACTTATGATCAAGAATTGAGTGCTGATATTTCATATACAAGTTCTTTGATTGGAGACTTGTTTCCCACAGAGACTGGGATAATATAAGGTGATGTGAATATACAAGTGTTTAATTAAGACTTGTTACACTTAGGTTTGAAATAAATTAGTTAATTATTTCAGGTTTTGGACTCATATGTTAGACAACATGTCTACATTTGAGCACTTTATTGAGCAGGGTAAATTGCTTGGCAAGACTGGTGATAAGTTAGAAGAATTTGCAACTGCTCGATATGATAAAGCAATGGAAGCTGAACAAAAGAAACTGCATATGGAAGCTGAACAAAAGAAACTGCAGATGCAGGTGGATGAAAAAAGATTCCAAATGGAAATGGAAAAACAAAAAAGGGAATCAGAAGCTGAGGAAAGAAAACTCCAGCTACAGCTAGAAGCTTAAAAGACTTGAAAAAGAGGCTGAGAATAAAAGACTTGAAAAAGAGGCTGAGAATAAAAGACTTTGAGAAAAAAGACTTGAAAAAGAGCTGAAAATAAAAGACTTGAAAAAGAAGCTGAAAATGAAAGACTTCAAAAAGAGGCTCAGGCTGAGGAAAGAAGATTACAGAGAGAGTCTGATGAGAGGAAAGAGAAAGCAAAAATGGAACATGAAGAAAAGGTCTTAGCTTTAGAGTTGGAAAAATTGAAATTGACAAGCATGAGTAATGGTAATGATTCAAACAAGGGTTCATCTTCTGGTAAGGCTAATAATGATACTTTTTAAGATTAAGTTACCAACATTTAGTCCTTCCAGTGATGACATAATGTTCTATCTGGACAGATTTGAACAAGCATGTACAGCTCATAACATAGACAAAGCAAAATATGTTTATCAGTTATCAGGGATACTGACAGGTAAAGCTCTAAGTATATTAAATATGGTGGATGAACCTGACAAGAACAATTATGAGGTTGTCAGGGCCGCTTTGTTAAAGAAATATCAGCTTAACGAAGACGGCTATCGTCTACAATTTAAAAACATGTTACCTGAAAATGGAGTTGAATTCTCCGAGTTTATTGCAAGAATACGCATTACTTTCTCACGATGGGTTGAACTATCTAAGACGGAAAAAACTTATGAAGGACTTATGGACTTAATACTTAGAGACAAAGTCATGTCGTCTGTCAATGAGTCTTTCCTTGCTTTCCTTCATGAACGTAAACCTAAAACAATAAAAGAAATGGAAGATTTCTGTTGCCAATACGTAACTGCGCACCCACACATAACCATGGGTAACTCTAAGGTGAAAGAAGGTTTACCAGTTGCTTCGGCAGCTCCGATTTATGGTCAAAACTTTGCTCGTAGATCCCAACAAAATTTTGATAGAAAGGGTAGCGGTAATTTCTGTCAAAATCATGGAAATCAATTTCATGGTGATTCTTCTTCGAAGAATTGGAGACAGCCTGATAGTACACGTTACTATCACCCTAATAATTATAAGCATTTCAAAAGAGGATATGGTAATAGAGGTTATTCCTGCCGAAGACCTCAGAACCAAACAAATAGATGTTCGCATCAATGTGAACATGATAGTAATCGTGGAAACTGGAATTCGAACCAGGATAACAATTACAATAGAGACAATAATAACTGCAGAGATAATAATAACTTTGATAACTTCAGAGGTAATAATAGTCGGGGTAGATCTCAACACAAAAAAAAAGAGATATCAGCAGGCTAATGCTGTACAACAGGAAACTGAGGGAGCCTGTAATCATGTTGTTGATAATAAAAACTTTGACGCTGTCACTGGTTCTGCTTTTGACTTTGAGAGAGCAAACAAATGCCCCCAATGCAGTACTTTATTCGAACCGGGTACCATAACTACTTTGAGTTGTGGTCACCCACTTCCCGCTCTTCCTGCTGCTGTTGCGCATGACGGGAGGGGTTCTTTAATCCTACATAAGGGTCTTGTTAATGATACTCCGGTCTCACTACTTTTCGATTCCGGATGCACCACTATTGGTGTTAGACAATCGCTTGTAGATCCATCTTGTGCTACAGGAAGGGTTATTAAATGTGTCACATTTGGCGGCACTCTAGAAAAATATCCTACTGCTGTAATTCGCATTGCCACTCCTTTCTTTACTGGAGATGTGCATGCTTGTCTCTTACCTAATCCTATTGCGGACCTTATTATTGGTCGTATTCACGGAGTTAGGGAGTGTACCCCACAGCAGATTGCTGCTTGGGAAGATAATAACATGCAAGCTACAAATGCAGTAGTTACAAGAGCACAAGCTCTACAAACACCCGAAACTTCACTGAATAGTGATAATGAAGTTGATAGCCAAGATAGTCACTTAGTAATCACTCGTGACTCTTTCATAAAATTGCAAGAAGAAGATCCTTCTTTAAAAAAATTCTTCGTTCTTGCGAAGAAAGGTGATCCGAATCAGGATACAAATAGAAAATCTTGGATTGCAATGAGAAACGGCGTACTTGTACGTATGGTACAAGATTCGACTACGTCGACACATTCGCAAATTCTTGTTCCCAAGAGCATGAGAGTCCAAATATTACAACATGCTCATGACTCGCAATGTGCTGGACATATGGGTTTTGCCCGTACGAAGTCGAGAGTCCTTGCGGCTTTCTTTTGGCCTTTTGTCAATAAGGACATTCGTATTTACTGCCGATCATGCAAGGTATGTCAGGAGGTCAAATCTAGAGGACCACGACATGCTGCGCCTATCCAGGCTGCTGACATTCCTATTCGGCCGTTTCAGAAAATGGCCATAGATATTATTGGCCCTTTTAAGGTCAAGTCGGCCAGAGGACATCAGTTTATCCTTACATGTGTCGATATGTGCACACGTTGGCCAGAGGCTATTCCTCTTAAGAGCATATCTACTACAGATATCGCAGATGCTCTTTGGTTGATATTTTCTCGCTTGGGGTTCCCCAGAGAAATATTGTCAGACCATGGCACTCAACTCATATCTGACACTATGTCACAGGTAATGTCTACCTTACATATTGAACGATCTCTCAGTAGTATCTACCATCCTATGTCTAATGGGTTAGTTGAGCGTCTGAATAGAACGCTCAAGACTTTGCTTGGTAAGATAACTGAAGATCATCCTCAAGATTGGGACAGGGTTTTACCCGCGGCTCTCTTTGCCTATAGAGAAGTCCCTAATGAACACACAGGATTTTTTCTCCCTTCGAACTTGTCTTTGGCGCGCGTCCACGCGGCCCTATGTCTTTATTACACGATCTCATCACTGCCGATGATATTAGCGATGAAACTCAATCCTCATATGAGTATGTCATTGCTCTTAGACAAAAGATCATTGAGGCATGTAAGCTAGCAACTGCTTCATCAGAAATTGCTAAAGAGAAGGCAAGACAGTTTGCTAACAAGAATAGATGTCTACGACAACTTTGTCCAGGTGACAAAGCATTCGTCCTACTCCCCAGTAGGGAAAATAGACTTCTTATTGCATGGAAAGGTCCGTATGCAATAGTCTCTCGGATTTCCGATGTTGACTATGTGGTCGATATTGATGGAAAGCATAAAACTTTCCACATAAACATGCTTTCGGAATTTCACGAACGTCCGGACTATTTGCTGCCTATTTTCCAGGCAACGGATGATGCTCCTGCACCTCACGGTCATTATTCATCCCTGTCTGTCATTCAGGATGAGGAAGCTACCTTCTCTGATGTCAACCTTCCCCTTCCAGTGGTTCCATTACATTCCACGGAATCTTGGAAAAACGTTTCTGTTTCTCCTAATCTTTCTGGTGACGAACATCGACAAGTCTCGTCGATGTTACAAACATTTCAGGATGTTCTCACTGACATTCCTGGACACACAGATGTCATAGAACATGACATAATTCTTACCGACAATAATCCAATTAGGGTTAGGCCGTATCCTATTCCTATACACTTTCAGTCGCAAGTGGAAGAGGAATTGGATGAAATGATTCAATTAAATATAATTGAACCATCGACTTCACCATATTCTTCTTCCATGGTTATTGTCCGGAAGAAGGATAAGAACATACGAATTTGCGTTGATTATCGCAAATTGAATCAGGTCACAAAGTTCGACGCTGAACCGATGCCTTTGTTAGAAGATCTACTGATTAGACTTTCTAATTCTAGATTCTTCACTAAACTTGACTTGTCTAAAGGTTATTGGCAAGTGCCTTTAGCAGAGCATGCCAAACCTCTTACTGCTTTTTTCTACACCTAGGGGTCTATTTCAATGGAATGTTATGCCTTTTGGTCTCATGAACGCCCCTGCCACTTTCGTTCGCATGATGCGTCGAATTCTGTCACATCGTTCGGATGTCATCGCATACTTAGATGACATCTGTCTCTTCAGTGATACCTGGGAAGATCACTATTTAGGGTTATATGACTTACTGTCCACTCTACGTGAGAATAATTTGACAGCAAAACCTTCTAAAGCTTTTGTTGGTTTTGGTGAAATCTCTTTCCTGGGTCATCGTGTTGGTCATGGTCTCTTGAAGACAGAAGACCACAATACTTCCAAAATACTGAACATCTCTGTTCCTAAAACGAAGAAACAAGTTAGGAGTCTCTTAGGTTTAATTCAATTTTATGGGAGATTTATTCCAAATTTATCTTCGATCATGGCACCTCTCTCAACATTGTTGAAGAAAGGTTCGCCTAATCTGGTCCGTTGGTCTGAAGAATGCCAATCTTCACTAGACCAAATCAAGAATATATTTTCTTCTCCTCCCATCTTAAGATTACCTACTCTTGATAGGACTTTTGTTCTTCGGAGTGATGCTTCATCCACTGGGATTGGAGCAGCACTGATGCAAGAATATGCAAATACTCTGCATCCTGTTTTGTACATTTCTAGAAAACTAAATGCGGCAGAGAGGAACTACTCGGTTTTAGACCGTGAGTTGTTAGCGATGGTTTGGTCAATTCTAAAACTACAAAGATTCCTCCTGGGCGCACATTTCATTCTAGAGACTGATCAGAAAGCTCTTACAGCTATTCAGACTAAGAATTTGAAGAGTTCGAGATCCACTCGATATGCTATAGCTCTTCAACCTTTTCACTTCACGGTACGAGCTATCCGTGGTGCGGATAATGTGATGGCTGACATTTTATCTAGATGCCCACATGACTCCAACTAATACTTCTGTCCTATATTTCTATATATTACAGAGTCATAACACACCTATATTTCTACAATAGATTAGCACATCTGTACTTACTTTATATGTACACACTATCGTGCTTTGTTGTCATCTTCTTCTGTTCGTTTTTTAAGATGATAGAGGAGGACTGAGTAGTTAATATAAGGGCCGTTAGTTTACTAAACAGCCACAATTATTAATAATGTATTGTACCTTATGAAGCATATTAGTTATTAATTAGCATTATATTGCTTGTACTTTCTCAGAATGTCATTGTTGAGCTGAGGACTTACCTTACGAGTTCTAGATTGTGTACTTACCCTCGGAATACCAGAGCATATATCCTGGATCGTCATGTAGTTTAACTTTACTATGTACTTATTTCATTACATGTCAAAGAATGTACTATTTAAATTTTCCTATCAGATTTGTACATCCATTTTTAAAGACAATATTAGAGTATGCTGTTTAATGATGATTATAGTAACTTGCATACGTATATTGTGTTTACATGCTAACGTGATGTGTGTTGGTGACACCTCCCCGATGTGAATATTTTTTGAGACATATTTATTTTTCTGTTGAGGTATATCCTCACCAGACACTCTATAATTAGCCTATTGTTTGGCAATTTAATTAATTATCAGCGCATAATTCGTGCGTTTTGAGCCGCTTATCGCTTGCTCTTTGATATTGAAAAAAAAAATATGTTCCACATTTTTTTTTTATCGGGAGGAGGTGGTGATATGTTGCGTGATAAATTCTCGCAACATCGTTTTTGTTTCAATGTCTGTTTTATAACGCAAGGGCAACAACTGCTTGGAATTTATAGTCACTTTTCTCGGTAAGCATTTGTCTTCTCGCGTTGGTATCGAATGCAGTTAAGTTTGAGCTGTGGTCATTTTTTGCGCTGGACTGCGCATGACTTGTCTTGTTGTTTGGTCGATCGGTTTCCGCCCACGACGAGTGGAGTGAGCGATTTGGAATGGCGAAAGAGATGCCTCGTTGAAGAGGGGATCTCCGCTATTTTTTGTTCTGTCAGGGATGTGTAGTCCTCTTAATGGATATTTCGTTTATTCGAGATAATACCTCTAGTGTTTTCCCACATGTCGGGAGGCGTGATATTTCTGTGTATTTCATGAAAGCAAGGTAAATTGACTTTTTCATTAACTCTATCGATTTTGGGTCGTGAGCGATTTCGATTCATAGCCTGTCTCCGAAAGTCGTCGCCACGAGATGTTTTTTTCCCAGCTCACATGTCGCTGCATTGTACTGCATCGGTTGATGCATGTACCAAGGACCATTACTTGCTACTTTGTTAAATGAATTAGGTTTGGAAAACCTTTATTATCTAGAGGATATTTTTGTGGACATTATTTATACTTCGGCAGACGTGTCTGTCTTGCTGAAGTCAAACTAAGGAGAGTGAACTGATCTCATACATCTGGTTATCTCCTGGCTGTTATAGAAAGGGATGGAGTTTTCCACCTGACTACATTTACAGCACTTTGAAATATAACATGCATCTGACTCATCATTGTAATGCTGTCTACCGTCTATTGCTGTATTGAATGTTGCTGTGATAATGACTGTTTGATGTGCCTACACATTTGCGTAACCATTTTGTCACTGTGGCGTCCACAATAAATAATGAAGAAAAACGTCAACGGCTGTTTCAAGACTCATTGACTTTATACGTCGTGAGTTTACTGACGTCCTATGTGGATTGCCCTGTTATTGTTGTATGAACATTGTTTTGACTGAACACATCTACACACTACACAAAACCAGACATGCGGATACCATCCATCATCATATGGCATCACGCATCAGTATTGTTAGGATTTTCCTCCTCGTTTTTGGTGCTCGACCTGGTCTGGACTGCTGCCAGGACAACAGGTTTTACTGGGTCACCCAAAAATACATACCTACACCCCAATATCAGCGGGTATATAGGGTCATCTATCACTGCGGCTGTTATCACTCCTTCCACGTAGCGAGATTTCACATTGATCCTAGCTATAGGAAGTGTCATGGTTGCTGTTCCCTTAGTTGCCCCTTGTATTTCCACGGTGTATGTGGTAATTTGATCAGAGTGCACTAGGGTTGAACTCACAACTGATTCGAAATCCAGGCCGGTATCATATAAGCACATGACTCGATTGCCGTTCACGGTTACGAGCTCACTCACAGGGGGATGACGGAGGCTATTCTGACTCCCTGTCAGTTCCATCATATCTGTCCTATTCCCTGTTGCTAAACATGCAGCGTGATGAGGGGTTTTCCTTCTACAATCTACAGTGTTGTGGTTGCTCATCTTACAAATTTTGCACCACTTTTCTCCCTGTTTGTAGGGTTTCTTTTCCTGAGTCTGAGGGTTCTTGTCCTTATTATCAAATCTTGGCTTATTTCTGTATGGATGATCCTTCTGGCCAAACTGGGTATTCTGCGGTGGTGGCTTATATCCTTCTACCTACTTTCTTTTTGTTCCTACCAATTCAGCTTGAGCTGCTTGGTATCTCTCTGCACATTTCAAAATGTCTTCCAGCCTCTCTGCTCCTTGTTCCATAAGGAATTTCCTCATTTCTTGAGACATGGAATCTTTCACTTGCTCTAACATAACCATTTCTTTCAGATCCTCGTATGTTTTCTGATACTTACCTAAACTACTCCATTTCAACAAATACGTTTCTAGCCTAGCTGAGAACTGGTTATATGTTTCTCCAGGTAGAGGTTTAGAAGTTCTAAATTTCTTCCTGTATGCCTCAGAGTTCTTTTCATACCGGATCAGTAAGGCTTGCTTTAGTATTTCATAATTTTCCTGATCTTCTTTGGGGAGTTTAAGAAACACATCATATGCAATACCTCTCAATCCCTGAGATAACTTTAAACTCCATTTCTCTTTTTCCAGTCCATATGTAGAGGCTAGCCTTTCATACCTATCCAGGTACGACTCGATTGCGTCCTCCTTTTCAACAAATGGATCTAGGTGGAAGTTCATGGCCCCATTTGCTGTGTTCTGAAAAGAGCTATTCGCAGAATGAGGTGAGCTATTACCATGGGTGATAGTCCCAGCCTGAAGTTCAAGATCAAGCTGTCTCATTTTCAGCTCATGGTCTCTCTCTGCTTGTAACCTCCTTTCTTCTCTCTCAGCTTCTAATTTCTTGGCTTCTCTCTCTGCGTCTACTTTTCACATTCCGTCGTGACATACCGGATCAGAGCGTCACCATCCATGCCAAGCTCTTTTCCCACCTGCAGTGTAGCAGACCTAAATTTGACCAAGTCAGCCATGATGTATCTGTAGTCTAGTAGGGCAAGCGATCTTACTCAAACTAATTTACTACAATATAATTAACTTAGTTAAAATTAAAGTTAATTAAACTGACTTCACCATATATGAAACAGCTTTCTTTATCTGTACTCAATGGTACTCCTAAAATTATAATTATTTCCTACTATGTTACTCTTTCCAAAAAATTTTACAAAACAAAATTTTCTACACAGCAGAAATAGAAAGTTGGCTCAGGAATATCAAAGATATATCCCGGACGAGCCCCCACTGTAGCGGGAGGTTATTTAAAATTATTTATCTATGTAAGAGTATGCCAGTATAGAGGTCGGGTCTTACAAGTAATACCCCAGTCTTAAAAATAAGTACTGGTGTATGGCTATCATAGTAATAGTCAGACTGTGAAAACCCTGGCCAGTTGGTAAGAAGTTGTACCAGGATTTAAGGCGTCTCCTCCCTATGACTATCTTATGATTACTTATATTCTAGGGGATAAGTAAAATGTACATTCACTGAACCCACAAAATGGAAAAAGTGAATAAACCCTCAGGTACAGTTAAAATAGTTTAATAATTACACTAATATTCTATTTCTACTAGTTGGAAAAGAGCATACACATATATATATATAAAAGTATTCACACAATTACTATTATGGTCTGTTTAGACTTCAAGAGCTTGAATATTAAAGTTACTGCAATCTGCAATCACTGTTTTTAGTCTCTTAACTTTCCAATGAATTGTCATCAGTTGACTGAACTATGGATTTTCCCTATTAGCTGTTTCTTATATATTGGTGGTCAGTGTCTTAACTGAAACTTATCTGTTCAACTTGATACTGCTGACACTGAACTGTCCTTTGCTGATATCAGACTTGGTAGGCCCAACAGTAGGGATGCCAATGACCAGTTGAAGTTCACTCTTTGGGGTCCTGCACTTTTGTCGGAGTGCCTCTGATGAACAACACTGGCTTCTGATACTGGACAGTCTGGTTTGAGTTATTTCATGGAACCTGCAACATATCAGCCGTGGCTAGTATCTGGCTAGACTTGTAGCTGACTAGCACAGATGTCAGACCAGTCAGTCATCAGATGTCACCGTTATACAATCATAGTAAGTAAGGACATCATTTCAGTGATATAGCATTAATATTAACATTTCAATTAAGTGTAACTGACTAGCACATAAGTCAGACAAGTCAGTCATCAGGTGTCAAAGTTATACAGTCATAGCAAGTAACATCAATTCAATGATATAGAATTAATATTAACATATCAGTAATAAACATCATCTGGTTTACTCTGCTCCTATACATCCTTTTCTGATCTATAACTTGATCCTTCTAAATCATATCAAGTACAAATTCAAATACTGATGCTATTCTTAGCATCTACACAAAATTAATACATAAATAAATAAAGTGAGTGACCACGTGATCAGGTTGCTTTTTACTGAAACTGGCTGTAGAACACTCCAGTTTACCAGCTGTAAATGGGTACAAAGTTGTGCGCTCGAACTAGGGAAGGCAAAGGCAGCGAGGAAGGGGACTAGTCACCTTAACCTCGTAAACTGGGATCTTCCATGATGAAGTTTCTAACACTTCATTTCCCTATGACAATCTCTGCCATGGGACTGCCTTTATCTTCGTAAGCGATGATAAATATATCTTCATTAGGCTGTGGGGCTATTTGTGATTAATTTTTGTACAAGCAACAATCATCCACAATGTACATGTTTAGATCATATTAAAAATACAATACATTATATCAATGACTATTATACAGGCATATTTTGTGAATTCTATATGAACCTGAAATAACAAATATTATACACGGTAGTTATCATAATTTCGCTTACCCTCAGACTTCAGATACTGGACTTAAAAATGTTTCTGGCGATCCGCTCACAATTCATGGATAGTGGCGAAACTCTGCCTCCAGTCTGTCTCAAACCTTTTTCGTTGTCTGTGTCTCAGTTTACCGGTACGCTTTATATACGATAGCGCGGACGTATCGGAGAGTACCGACGTCACAGCTTAGACCTAGACCTAAAAAATCCTTCCCGAACAGTGATTTCGGCCGATCTGTGCGACGACGGAAATTTTGCCTTTCTCATTCTCGGCATATATAATATCCATATTGTTCCATCTTATCTAGTTTTATACAGCTGATAAAACTCTATCTTCCTATCCATGTAAATTCCCAAACTGTTATTTGTTGATTTTAATATTTCGAACAGAAGTGGGTTTACCAGCTGTTAGCGTAACTGTGGGCAGCCGAAATACGCATATATCTCCGAAAATGAGAACTTCCTACCGTTCCTTCTTATCTGCAGTTATACACAATCCTTCCCTGTACTGAAATGTAAAATCCTTTTCATACTGATTCCCGTCTGCTTTTATATATCCTTGGCGATTTCCTCTGTCTGATACACATTTCGCTGATACGCCGCCATTTTGAAAGCGGTCAATCGATGTTTAAAAATCTACCTGAAGACGTTTGCAATGACTTGAAACCAATTTTGCGACACCATTTATCCTTAGTTTTTTACGTTTGTGTGTAGTTGTTGTCACATATTGTTGTGTGTGTGTGTGTGTGTGTGTGTGTGTGTGTGTGTGTGTGTGTGTGTAGAGTAACCTGTTCTTATTTTAGATAGGGAGGCAAAGACTGTCTTGTAACAAACACAGTTGTACAGATAGGCTGGATGAGCGTAACCTACTCACTCCAGAGACAAATCTTTCCCTCAACCTACCACCTGTGACATCTATTTTCTATACATTCTCGTGAATCAGTCAACCTTTAATCTTTACTTAGACTGGGTCCAATAAACCAATTAACCTACCGTACGACACTGTCTTCACCTCAAAAGTTAGGCTGCTCCGCCCAACACTACATGTAAAGTTAGCATAGAGGCTTTTTATGATGGAGTGCTAACATAAATCCCTATAAACGTTTTGGTATTCTACACATACACAAGTCACTACAATATTTAGTATAAATATAAAACAATCTTGTTATATAGTTTTAAAAAACGCGTCAAAACTCAAAATTGCGAACTAAAAGCCTTATGCTTGTCTGACTGTTTCATAATAAACGTTCTCAATGTAATAGGAAGCTTGTGGGTCAAAAATCCGGTTTCAAAAATTTGGATAAGAAAAACTGACGGGCTTAAAATGTATATTCAATTAATCATTCAATCAATACCCTTTAGCTCCCCGAGGAGCATAGACATCCAACAAACACATGCCAAGTCTTCTTGTCATGTGCCATCCGCTAAAGTTATTTCCATGTTTTCCTCATCATTTTCACCTCTGTATCTAATTCTCTTCTCCATGTGTTTTGTGGTCTACCTCTGCCTCTTTTTCCCTGTGGATTCCAGAACAACGACTGCCTTGTAATGCTATCAACAGGTCTTCTCAATGTGTGTCCTATCCATCGCCAGTGTCTTGTTCTCAACTCTTGCTCCACTGGCACTTGTCTGGTTCTTGTCATCAATTCCACATTTGTGAATTTGTCATACCATTTCAGTCCTTCTATCCTACGCAAGCACCCGTTTAGCTTTTCGGTTGTTGATTTTGTTGCTCTCCATGTCTCAGAGCCATACAATAGGACTGACTTGACATTGGAGTTGAAGATTCTTATTTTCGTGTTGGACTTGATTTCTCTTGTTATCCATATGTTTCCCAATGGAAAGAACTCTTGCTTTTTGTATTCTTATTTTAATAGCATTGTCTGTCCCTCCAACTCTGTCTATATTACTGCCAAGATATGTGTACAATTCTACATCCTTTAGAGGTGTTTCTTCAAGTTCAACCGTATTATCATTTCTTGCATTTATTCTCATAATCTTTGTCTTTTCCCTGTGTATTTTCAGGCCCACTTTTTGTGACCTCTCATCGAGAATTTTCATTTTCTCTTGCATCTGATTATGGGACAGAAAAGCCAAGTCATCTGCAAAATCCAGATCATCAAGCTGTTTAGTCAGATTCCACTGTAAAGTTCGCATAGAGGCTTTTTATGATGGAGTGCCGACATAAATCCCTATAAACCTTCTGTCATCATAGAAGCTACCAAATGACTTGGGCTTATTGTCCGATGATACCCCAAAATTACGCTTGCCACTTCAAAACTTTAACACAAGCAAACGTACTTCCTAACGCTAGCGCGATTAAAATCTGACTGACTATATTTTGTAAAACGATTTCCAACGATAACTATTTCCCGAACATTCTAGAACAAAATAGTTCACTCGAAATATAAATATCCCGTGCAGGTTTAACTTCGCTCAGCTCACCAACCCAGAAAATCCAAACAAAAAACAAGGGGCGTAAACACACTACTGTTAATGCCTAATTTGGATTATCACCCTTTGCTTACAAATCAATAAGTCATAGATTTATCGCCCTGTTATATAAATTTTAAGCCCGTCAGTTTTTCTTATGCATATTTTTGAAACCGGATTTCTGGCCCACAAACTTCCTATTACATCAACATCAAATGTCAAAAGGCAGTCAGAAAAGTAGATATCAAGAGACAAAGAAAGCAGAACCGTCTAGGCTAAGGATTATTAATCTGTGATCCGTGAACGAGTTTATGTACAATTTTTCCGACGAAGGGGTCCGTAGCCTTCACCGGACAATGAAAGAGGTCCATGCCGCACAAAAACAAAGTTAAGAAGCCCTGCTATAGACCTTCAGCCGAATGAAAAGTGAACGTGGTGTTGATTCATTTTAAACAAATGTGTAAGGACTTGAGAGTCCATTGATTTATAAAACGTGTTATTCGCAAATACCAATGTTGTGGCTATTGTTGCCATTTGAAATATATTATAAGAAGGTCAAGTAAACGTTGGCGTGTATAGCTGTTATGAGTAAAGTTCATAACATGTATGTCGATATCAATACAGTTCGACATGTAGTTTATTTGTTTACATACAGTGGCCTTGGTTACAGGAAGTGACGTCATTACTTTTGGTGGCCAAATTGCAGACGCCAAAGTTGCCGTCTGGTGAGCTCAGCGTTCCTTTGATAAGTGATTCGCTGTGTGTCTTTTCAAGGTGTTGGACGTATGTGTTCTCGGCTCCTGAGTGTTAGAAGATTTCTTGGTCATATTCCTATGTATTCAATCTCTGGATTATCCATACACCTCCGTACGATAATACCAGTTTTTGTGTAAGAGGAATGATGTTTGACCTGATGAACGTGAGTTGAATTATAATAAAATTGTATGGAAATGTCCTCGACATTGTTCCAGTTACAAGACTGTTCAGCGACGCTAGAGACTGTCTAGTTGATGCCATAACCTAATGAGCATATCATCTATGATTTTTTTGGAGCTACGAGATGTATAATAAATGTGTATTTGAATCGTCCAACCTGGCCTTTGGAATATCATTTATGTTGAAGTTTACGGCTTTGGGCGGGGACTGAAAAGGACATACCCCTATCGGCACTTGACTTGAAGCAGTGTCCGTCTCATTGTTTAAATAATCAAATATATCTAAAGAACAACTAGCCCAAAAAGAAACGACCCCGTAACAATAGCCAAACTAAATTTAATGTGAAGAAGGAACGTGTTCGTTAAAGCTAGACTAGTGAGCTAATTCTAGTCAGTCTACGAGATATTGTAAAGAGACATAGTGAATTTATTACGAGGAATTTTGTCGGGATATTATTCAAGCAATAATGAACTTGGTAGACTAAATTTTGAACGGCCTTGATCAACGCATGATGTCCTATGCAAAACAGTAATAGCATATATGAATTTTGATTCTGACTCAGATGTGAATTATACAATTCCAATTTGTAATTTGTTCGTGGATCATCTTGGCTGTACCTTGTTGCGATTAAATGTTGGAAAGTCGTCAACACCAGACTTTTTTTGCTGAACTTGTTCTCAAGAGTTGAATCCACTGCAAGTTCATATTGATTATTCGTTGTTCGACAGTAATAGTCAATAGTATGCATTTGTGAATAATAATAATACACCTAAGACGATAACATAAATAAATCAAGACTCATGAAATCTAATAATATTTTTTATTGAAGAATTACAAAAATACAGTCGCTTTAAAGAATTAACGAACCCACGTTGCAGCAACGAAGATTTGACATTCATGATAATCTACTCTACGACATTCGTAATATTCTTCGTGATAGTCTGCAACATGTGGATTGGGCAAAAGTCATAAATAATATCCTGCGACAATAAGGATATGGATCCCTAGAGAGTGACTCAAAAGAAACACGCCTTGAGTTGACAGAAATGGGACTAACCTTGAATGACGATGTTTATATTTCACATGTTTCGTTCGTCATTGTTATCTGTTCTTTGACAGGGTCATTGTCCTTCGCTAATATGGTAAATAACTAAACAAAATCTGACCATGTCTCTTGCCTCTCACCACGAAACAAATAACAACTTAACTTTGAGAGCTGCTTCTCTAAACACATTTTATTTTGTTACCCTTCACGCGCTCCACCATCGATCCATTTCTAGGTATGTAATCTCCCGCAAGATTTCCGACACTTGTATATAGCTGTTTATTTGTCTTGCAAATCTGTGGCTAATATCTACATAAATGTAAATGCTTCTTGAAGAGAGACACGTATCTGTTTAACCAGAGCGGGCTGTTTAGCTCGCTGCTCGTTCGCAGTCTGTGCTAAGTTGAAGAGTCTATACGTATTCTTTAGTTTCTCGGTGATGTCGTATAGAGTGTTTGTGATAGTTGGGGAGCCAGGCAATAGTTTCGTCCTTGCTGCTGTGAGTCCTGGGGACACGATGTGGTAACAATAATAACAGAATTTGGGAATCTAAGACACGAAGACCTAAATGTCATAAGAGCCACAGTCCTGAACAGGGTTTCTCAGCCGGGGTTCCGCGAAACCATAGGGTTCTGCGAGAGGTCGCTAGGGGTTCTGCGAGAGATCATAACTGAAAAAACATAAACATTTTTGTTGTTCTTATTTGCTCGTCAGGTGATGATAGCACACGTAATGGTGGGCAGTGACCGAGCAGGCTTTATGTTTATTCATATTGCATTGACCTACGGGTTTTAGTAACTTTACTTTTCAATATTGTCAGTAAATCTTCATGTTGTAAATAATATTAACTAAAACGAATGTACAACCTTTATTTAAATTAAATCTATCGAACTCACCTTAGAAACATTAATTCCCTTTTGGCTTAAGCCAGTTATTTAACAGAAATTTAATATGTTTATCTTATGAGTTTTTAAAATTTTTGAAAGGGAAAGGAAGGGATCACAGGTTTTATAGGGCTCCCTAGAAAAACAAATCTTTTTCCTAACACCAGCGGGTAATAAGGATCCTTACACACTACTGCACTAATCACTCCTTCCACGTACCTAGTTTTGACATTTATCCTGGCTACGGGAAGTGTCATGGTGGCTGTATCCTTTAATGCCCCTTGTATCTCCACTTTGTCTGTGGTATACTGGTCAGGGTGCACCAGGGTTGCACTCACAACTGAGTCATATTCCAATCCTGAATCGTAAAGGCACATCACCTTATTGCCATTACACTTTACTTCTTCACAGATGGGGGGATGAGGAAGTTCATGCTGCCCTGTAGATAGTTCCTTCTTTCCCTTGTTTCCCACTGTTATCATGCATGCAGCGTGATATGGAGGAACTTTCCTACCACATTCAATTGTATTATGATTGTGCATCCTACATATTTTACACCATTTTCCTTCTGGTCTGTAGGGTTTCTTTTCATTTACTTGCGGGTTTCTGTCTCTAGGGTCAAATCTTGGCCTATCATAGTTTTGTTTACATCTAGGGGGTTGATCCCTATTATTATAATTCTCATCTTGGTCTGCGACATGGCTGGTACCAAACTGTATCGGCTACTGCCGTTCCTTTGGATCTACCGGCTGTGTGGAGAGGGGGAACATGCTGCATGGGCAACAGCTTGATCTCCATATAACTGTGCCCAAGCTCGCGCCCTGGAGAGGACACTCCAGCTTCACCCTATAGGTGTCGGCAAAACACGGGAAGTAGCAGTTACCGGTTATAAGCATTTTGCCCAATTGGCGTAGGGCATGGCGCCAGGGGCTACTTCCGACAGTGGGAGAGGTTCTAGGATCTCACTGGACAGCTACCGCCTGCTTCAAGCTGGGCAGCCCCCAGTCAATAAGGTGTCCCGCCACTGTCTGCTTTCCCCATTGGGTGCATGGGGATTAGGGTCAAACCCGAACTGTGGACAGAAAATTTTGCACCAAGCAATTATCGAAAAAATAGAAATAAGCAAACTCTCAGATTGGGATGCTGGAACGTCCGGACTATGTTGACTGGACTATCCGAAAACCTACAGGATGTAAACGATGTAAGGAAGACAGCCATAATTAATGATGAGCTTAAACGACTTCAGGTGGATATAGCTGCACTTCAGGAAACGCGCCTGGCGGGCTCTGGAACGGTGAGCGAGAAGGGCTACACATTTTATTGGCAAGGGAAAGATCTTAATAAAGCTAGAGAACACGGAGTAGGTTTTGCGGTCAAAAAATCGCTAACTAAAATGGTTGAACCAGGCGAGAATGGATCAGAACGCCTGTTAACGCTCCGCCTGCAAACTAGCACAGGTCCAATCACCCTTGTCAGTGTGTATGCTCCTACTCTGTACTCTGCCTCAGAAGCTAAAGATGAGTTCTACGAGAATCTAACAGCAATTATCAAAAGCATACCTAGGCAAGAACAGCTTGTTCTCCTTGGTGACTTTAATGCTAGAGTGGGTGCCGATAATGTTTCATGGCCTTCATGTCTGGGCAGGTTTGGTATTGGCAAGATGAATGAAAATGGACAACGGCTCTTAGAGTTGTGCGTCCACCATGACCTCTGCGTGACCAACACCTACTTTCAGAATAAACCCCAGCATAAGGTGTCATGGAGACACCCACGATCCAAGCACTGGCACCAACTTGACCTGATTCTCGTCAGAAGGCCACTCCTCAGGTCTGTGCTCTCCACGCGCCCGTACCATAGTGCAGACTGTGATACAGATCACTCCTTGGTTTGCTGCAAAATCAGAGCACAACCAAGAAAACTCTATCGTGTCAGACATGAAGGGAAACCACGCATTGATACCAGCAAGATGTCAGACCCTTTCATGATCGCTCAATTCACTGCGACCTTCGAGAAAGTGCTCAGTAGCCCTCAGCATGGTGATACTATTACAGAGAACTGGGAGCATCTACGGAACACCATTCAAAGTACTGCACTTGCCACCTTTGGTAAGAAAACAGCAAAGTCAAATGACTGGTTTGATGCTTCATCAGATGTGATGGCACCTGTCATTGAAGCTAAGCGCAGTGCTATGAATGAATACAAACGTTCACCGAGTGCCAGAACCCTACAGATCCTGAGGGCTACGAGAAGCAAAGTTCAACAAACTGCTCGACACTGTGCAAATGACTACTGGCTCCAGCTCAGTGAGAGCATCCAGATCGCAGCGCAAACAGGCAACATTAGACAAATGTATGACGGTATAAAGAAAGCACTTGGCCCCCATAAAAGTAAGACGGCACCGCTAAAAACCATCAGCGGAGAGAAGCTAACCGATAAGGGTAAGCAGATGGAGAGGTGGGTCGAGCACTACTCTGAGCTTTACGCTAGAGACAATACCGTTACGCCTGCAGCCCTTGATGGTGTCAACAGTCTGCCAACTATGGAGGAGCTGGATGGCGAACCAACATTAGAGGAACTCAGCAAGGCCATTGATAGCTTGGCCTCTGGCAAAGCACCAGGCAGTGATGGGATTCCTCCTGATTTAATCAAATGCTGTAAGAGCACGCTATTACATCCCCTGCATAGGATGCTGTGCCAGTGCTGGGAAGAGACAACTATTCCTCAAGACATGCGAGATGCCAAGATTGTAACACTGTATAAAAATAAAGGAGACAGAAGTGATTGCAATAACTACAGAGGCATCTCTCTTCTTAGTATTGTTGGTAAGGTTTTTGCCAAAGTCATCTTAATGCGACTACACAAGTTAGCTGAGCGCATATATCCAGAGTCACAGTGTGGATTCCGAGCTGGCAGATCAACAACAGACATGATCTTCTCTCTCCGCCAGCTTCAGGAAAAATCAAGAGAGCAGAAAAGACCATTATATATCGCCTTTATAGACCTCACAAAAGCATTCGACCTGGTTAGTAGGGATGGACTCTTTAAAATCCTCCTGAAAATAGGCTGCCCTTCTAAAATGCTGGAAATGATAAAGTCATTCCATGACGGCATGAAGGGAACAGTCCAATATGCTGGAAGCACGTCGCAGTCCTTTGATATACGAAGTGGCGTTAAACAAGGCTGTGTTCTGGCTCCGACCCTCTTCGGAATCTTCTTTGCCTTACTCTTGAAACATGCATTCAGAGATGCAACTGAAGGAATATGCCTTCACACTAGGTCAGATGGCCGTCTGTTTAATCTTTCAAGGCTGAAGGCAAAAACAAAAATCAGAAGGGTCACTATAAGAGACTTGTTGTTCGCTGATGATGCTGCAGTCGTCACTCAAAGCCAACAGGAGCTTCAGAGCTTGATTAATCGCTTCACTAAAGCATGCAAGGACTTTGGCCTCACAATAAGTCTAAAGAAAACGAATGTGCTGAGTCAGGATGTGGGTGCTGCACCAGTTATCACTATCGATAACTATGAATTGGCAGTGGTGCACCACTTCACATACCTAGGGTCTACCATCAATGACAAACTCTCACTGGATACAGAAATCGACAGCCGCATTGGCAAAGCTGCAGCTACCTTTGCCCGCCTCACATCGCGTGTTTGGGGAAACTCTAAACTCACAATGAAGACCAAAGCTGCGGTATATAATGCCTGCGTCACCAGCACACTCCTATATGGCAGCGAGACCTGGACGACCTATGCTAAGCAAGAAAGAAGGCTCAATACCTTCCATTTGCGGTGTCTACGCCGCATCCTTGGCATCTCGTGGAAAGATAAAGTGACAAATGTCGAGGTGTTGTCACGTGCTGGCCTTCAAAGTATGTATACGCTTCTTAGACAGCGCAGACTTCGCTGGCTTGGCCATGTTCGCCGCATGGAAGATGGTCGCATCCCAAAAGATATCTTCTACGGACAATTAGCAGATGGCAAGAGAACAGTTGGGCGACCACAGCTGAGGTTCAAAGATGTGTGCAAGAGAGATATGAGGACACTGGACATGGATCCAGCAACATGGGAGGATGAAGCTGCCGATCGCACTAAGTGGCGATGCTATTTACGGCGCCACCTCAGATTGGGCGAAGAGAGGCTCACACAAGAAGCAGAGGTGAGGAGAAAACGTCGACAGGAGCACCAGGAAAATAAGCAGCTGAGGGCTGTCACCTCAGGGGCGCATTCCCATAGTCAGTTATGACTGAAGGGGCTATTATTATTATGGTCTGGTGGGGTTCTATTACTTTCTGGTTGTTTCTTCTTAATGCCAGCTACTTCTTTCTGGGCGGCCTGATATCTCTCAGCAACATTGAGAATCTCCCCCAACCTCTCTGCACCTTGTTCCGTGAGAAATTTTCTCAGGTCTGGAGCCATGGACTCTCTTAATTGCTCTGACATAATCATTTCCTTTAGATCTTGGGTTTTCCCCAGAGCAGTCCATTTCTCCAAATAAGTCTCTAACCTGGCAGAGAATTGGTGGTAGGTCTCCCCAGAAAGTAGCTTAGCATTCCTAAATGTCTTCCTATAAAATTCGCCATTTTTTCGTATCTAATTAATAGAGCCTGTTTTAAAATATCATAATCTTCTTGATCCTCTCTGCTCAACTTTGAGAACACTTCATAAGATGTTCCCCTAAGACCTTGGGATAATTTTAAACTCCACTTCTCCTTCTCTAACCCATAGTTAGTAGCTAGTCTCTCATATCTACTGAGATAGGACTCGATCTCATCGTCTTTCTCTACAAAAGGATCTAAATGAAAATTCATGGCTGAATTTGAGGCACCCTGACTCGCACTAGTATCAGAGGTAGATGGGCTGCTTCCATTTTCTGGAACATGTCCTTGAAGTTCCAGTTCCTTGAGTCTTAGCTCATGCTCTCTTTGCAATCTCTTTTCTTCTTTTTCAGCCTCCATCTGCAATCTTTTAGCCTCTTCCTCTCTCTGAAATCTCTTTTCCTCCTTTTCAACCTCTAATTTCCTAGCCTCTTTTTCTGCCTCTAATTTTAATCTTTTTTTCTTCTTTTTCAGCCTCTAATTTTAACCTGTTCTCTTCAGCCAACCTCCTATCTTCCCTATCAATAAATTTATCACATTCAGTAGTAACATACTGAATCAGAAGTTCCCCACTCATGCCAAGATCTCTTGCCGTCTGCACAGTAGCAGATCTGAATTTGGCCAAGTCTGCCATCTTTTCTCTCATACAAAATTTATTAATCTTACAGTATAACTAAACAAATATGACTAAAGTACTGAACTATAGGCAATGACAACTCATCTAATTTCCACAAATGATTACTTTTAATTATATTATAACAATGGGGATACCCTGGGTCTATGGTGGTAAAATAATCCCGGACAGAACCCCAATATGTGGTATGTGAGAGGTTATTGATGTTACTACACTAAGGGTAAACAAAGTGAGGTCCAGCTGTGTAAGTTCTATGAGTCTGATGATGATGATGTTCTCAGGGTCCCTATCCACTACCTCTCTAAGATCTCACTCTGTGTAAAATAATCTCGGTGATGTTGTGTGGCAAGTGTCTAGGGTAATGTATCTATTGTGAGGTATGAACAATGTCAAACATAACTTTAACCCAATAAAAGGGAAGTAAGTAAGACTATTACAATTTTTTATTTTCCTGTACCTCAATTCTTTTGGGACAACAATGTTTTCAAATCAATAAAATTTTTATTTACAACATATAAATAAATAAAG